>JBCAUG010581264.1:0-14466 GCA_038406175.1 Haplosyllis leylae | reverse complement strand
TGGTCATTTGCCAATTGACATCTTTTTGACAATTTAAGCCACAACAGCTCTGCATAAAGCCCATGGGCTTCTTGTTATGATATACAATTATTAGTCTTCTGGCACTAAAATTGGTTGGATGTCTTCTAAAATGAGAGCATTTGCGCACTGTTATTGCTTACACAATCCTTTCACTCATGTACAGAATGAATTCATACATGTTTGGGAAATTACCCATTAACGTTAATAGTCCAGGAAATTACTTTTAATATATGAACATGTGACTCGTCTTTTATGTAACAGATTGACAAATAGCAACAATAAAAATTGCGCTCACGAAACAAATTTACATTGAAATTTCTGTCAAGTAAAATTCCAGTTTTAGTTTAGTAATTTTTACGACCAAACATTTTAACAGAAAAATCAGTTCTGAACGAATCTTCTACCAGCAAGTCGGGAGATTTAAAACGACTGTCATTTTGACAACGAAAGGAAAGTCTCGTAAACCATGCACGGGAGTCTAAATTTGAGATAACAGTAACAAATCAATCAGGTGGCTCATAAAATCTCACTATATTGGTTGATTGATGGGTTTTCTCAATAAATGTCGGAATATTGAAGAGTGTCTACGCATTTCCATAAATCTGCGCTATGTTCTTGTTTCGTTCATACTGGTGTAACATTAGGTGACGTTAGTGGCATATTTTGGTTTATCCACATTTATATGGCACGAAGTTCTAAGCTCTTCGAAGACAGCTGAAGTGGCTGTAACCAAGAATTCATACTTAAAAAATTACATTTCTGTGTATTATTTCATATTGTAAACTTCTTAAAAAGTTTATCAAAGTACTCAATAATTACAATTTATGGTGTCTTGCCCATAAATGGTTACCCCCACCTCATTTTGTGGCTGTCCCAAATGCAGGTTACACAGTAACATGTCTGAAAAATAAAATAAATGAACCCCATAGATTTTAGTCACAATGCAAGCAAGTTATCATTTAAGTAGTATTTTCTGAATAATATCTACAAATGTTCTTTCATTTTGCTGCAAAATTTGTATTTTGTATTATTTGGGTAACATATGTCAACATGGTAATCCGTATCATGCTAAAATATGAAAATTTATGTAAGATAACTATATTGATGTTTTAAAGCGCTTTTAATATTCAATCCAAGTTAATAATATTTTATGTTCTTTAGTAAAACAGCATCTCCTTTGTTGGTGATCTTTGGGACCTAGGTATTGCCACTGATTTCACTAAGTCAGTCCAGTTAACTGATTGAGTGGTTGTTTATTCAAGTCAATTTTAGTATATCTACCATCTTATTGATAAACAAGACAGCCTCCCATTAATATTCCATGGCATACCAAACATGGCTCTATCCCTATTCCTCCTGTCTGAGAGGGGTCCCTACCTTGGGGTTGGGGCCTCCTTCCCAACAGATTCTTCCACCCTATCCCTCCCCCACAATAGAATAACACATAATTGAAAAAAAATTACCTTACTACGTATGTGGTCGGTAATTACACAGCTAACTTTATGTTAGACTGTAGATGAAGTAGTGTATTATATTGCCATTTCCTTTCCATAAATAAATGTTACACACAATTGTTTCAGTGAACAACTTGAGTTTAAATATATTAAATATATTGTCATGTGTGCATAATTATGTACAATACACAGGATTTGTGATAAATGGTAACAGTAGCCTTATAATGTCTTCTTTTTAAAATGGTTTATCCTATAATGTCACTACAGACTGGACGCAATTTTTTTGGACCATTGCAAATCAAACTATTTTGAATATTTTCATTCTTTTGTTCTAATTGCATTAATGTTGTCTGATATTGTACTTTTTAGAACATTTTCGGTAATTGTGTTGAAAATATTGCATTTTCCCACTGGCAGGTGAATTTCAGTTACCCTAAATTTTGCAATTACCAACTTGAGAATGAACCTGATACGATTGTTGGAACTAAGCAAAGGTCCCTATCACAGCAGTAATTTATTTGGCTTTCTGTAGTGGCATGGTACTATTTCTTTTAGCAATGCATATTTAGTACATTGTTTAAGGAGGCTAACAACAAGTGTTTAATGAGGTACATATACCTATGAGTATTTTCTTTTTGTTGTTGAACACCAGTCCACAAAGTCCAAAAGCGTAACACGAGTAGAGAACTTTTTTTCATAAACATTTGTCGATTTTCTTAATGGTTTCACTTTTACAATAAGGAAAACCAGCATTTCCTTTGCAAGGAAAAGTATCACGGCTCGTGCAGCGTGTGTGTAAATTGATCTGTTGAAACCTGAGAAAATGTCTATACAGGTCAAAACAAATAAAAGTGACTGCAGTGCCTTCTATGTTAAAGTAACTACACTCTAATGTACTCTGTGGGAATAAGGAACTACAGAAAAAAACTAAAAAAAAATTTTTGGAAACATCAATATACCAGGAGAATATCATTCTGTCTATTAACAGGAGAAAGGATACCCCTAGTCCTGTCACCAATCATGTCCCAAGTCCTGTCCCTGATCCTGTCCAGGGGGGTACCATTAGTCCTGTCACAGGTCCTATCCTAAGTCTTGTCCCTGGTACTGTTCAGGGGTACCCCTAGTAATGTCACTGGTCCTGTCCCTGCTCCTGCCTGGTGGTACCCCCAGCCAGGACAGGGTACCCCTCGTCCGACAGTCTACGCCATGGACGGTATGCTCTTTCGCTCACACAGAAGGACTTTCTTGTTACCGCCTGCATGCAAAGGATGGGGCAAGATAATGCTTTCGGTCTGTTCACACCCAGGGGTACCCCAGGCAGGTTCCCAGTCCTTCCTCAGAGTCTGATCCCAGGTCCTTTCTGGGGGAGGGAACCCCACTATCCAGTGCAATGTCCCTGCAGGAGGGGGTATACTAGTCTCTGTTTCCATATCCCTTTGAGGTGTACCAAAGTCTCTGGTCCCATGTCCCTTCTTTGGGGTACCCCAGCCCCCCCCAGCCAAGGACTTGGTACCCTTCTGGCCAGGGCTGGGGTACTCCCCAACCAGGACTGGCATACCCCCTCCCCCCGAGGACAGGCTACGCTGTGGGCAGTATATATGCCTCGTGCGGTTTCCCGCAGGTGGACTTTGTTTTTTTATATTTTCATATTCCCAGACGCTTTGCAGGGCATCATGTGGCCATGGACCTTTAACTTGACTCTGTTACTGAGGCAAACGGAGCAAATTGTTAAGGTGCCTCAATGAAAAAATAGGCGACCAACATTTATTCACATCAAAATACTTTTTCCTTGCTTGAAAATGTTTTGGACATATATAATCAACAGAGTGCTTCCACCAGTTTAGTTTAATCTCGAAATAATCTTACACATAGTTCTAGTCTCCAGTAACTGATGTGAATTTGCTTTCGCATTTGGACATTCTCCCTGCCCGTGGCAAATTTCTCTTCACAGACTTTAATGGATTTAGGGCGTAAAATTGCTTAGTTCAAAACTAATGAGAGTTTTGTCTATCTTCTTAATTTGTGCCATAGAAGCGCGAGATAGTTTGGGAAATTCATCAATTGAACATCTTTAAAGAAATTAAATAATGTTTCTAATCTTGTGTAATTGTTTCTAATCTTTGTTTCTTGTCCTCAAATTGGCTTGGTGCAAATTGGCTGCATTTCTGTTCAATTATACAATTTTTTGGCGATAAATTGCATAAAATATTTATACCCATGAAAGGCACTTCAGCAATTCGGATGGGATCATTGTACGGACCAATTTAGTTCACATTTTATTTTTACTTTACTGGAACAACAATCTTTTATTTAATTAAATTATTTTGGTACGGTCAATCTGGATGTATACCGTACTTGTTGTAACAGTATTTCAGATTGCAGCAGATATTGATGTAACATTTGTCTGGTGGATTAGGCGCAAGAGTTTTAGGTTTTGACAGTTGTTTTATCTTTCCGATGTTCACCACGGGTCGTATTCAATTTGACACGCGGACCAAGTGCCTGGCAATTTCTTCAAACCTCATAAGCATTCATATGATATCAAGAGGCAAAATGACACTTGTGTTTTCATTCTATCCTCCTAACATTAACACAAATATGTCAATAAAATGCACTTTGGTCAGTAAGCAATTCTTTTAAGTACAATATTAAATTAGTGGCCAAATAACAAACCATAAACTACACTGGAATCGGTGACAATAATAAGGCAACATTTATTGATTACCAAATATAAGCTAAGAATGCATTTGTATTAAAATTCAAATTCAATGAAAACACAAGTGCCATTTTTCCTATTGATATTCTACAAATGGCAATGAAGTCAGCAATTTTTGTCTGGCACCCTGGCCGTAAACGAATTTGAAGTCGACCCTTCTTCACACGATTGCTCATAATTCACATATATTCTTAACCTCATTCTATCATTCAGTAAGCCTGACTTTTTTTTTACCATTAAACATAACCTATTCAAAGAATCTGCTGAAGAATCAGACAATAGCATATTTTTGTTAAAGTAGAATCTATTTACCGCTGCCAAGAAACGTATAATTAATCAAGTAAAAGTGGAATCATGGTTCGCAACCTTATCACCTCCAATGTATTAATAAGACTTTCTCATTACATGGAAAAGCTGTGATTCCATCGAGATATTTTGGCGCAGAGTAAACATGCTTTTATTGAACACCAACCTCGAGTTTCCTTTTATGTGTTGAAGTTTCCATGTAATTACATTTTCATGGCTTTACCAAAGGTTACTCTTCATTACCACACACTTGGGGTTTCACCTTATTATTTGGTTGGCAATATTGTTGCAAGCAAAAAGGTCAGAGGTGTGACTCAAACAAAGTATTTATTTTCTTGACTCTATGCGAACAGAAATAACTAAATACTGACTGAGAATTTCGGGAAATCTAATTACATTATAGACACCTGGGAAATATCAAAACTGACTCCCCAGTCCCCCAAATAACCAAAATCTTTTTTGTGAAAATTTCTGTAACCAAACCCAAATACATTATTGATGTTAATTGAGAACCATAAAACTGCGACAGTCTAAGACTTTCTTGAGCGGAAAATCCTGTAAAATATGTAGTTAGCCTGAAGGCTAATTTGTGAATGCTTTATTAATGAGCGCAATCCTTTGAGATTGTTAACGGAAGAAGCCCAGTGCACAGTGATGAAATATTTAATACGATTAGCCTACATTTTTTGTGTTGTGATTTGTTATCCATACATTTTAAAGAATTATGTATTGGTAAATTAGTTCATTTTTCAGAAACGTTTAGCTTTTCGGAGAGTCAAGAATTTTCATGCTCAAATATTAAAATGAAAAATGTCCACACATTTTCTTACACATTTAACGAAAAGTTATAATGAATATAATTTGTAATTAATTAGATACCCAATTATCTTTTTCTTGACTAAAGGAAATCATATTATGTTCTAAGAAAGTTTTTTCTGTGGAAAGGTGAAAATAGCCATCTCTCGCAGTGAGTCATTGGAATGAAATTTCCATGAATCTGAGGGCTCCCGATAAAGCTGGATACAGCAGTTTTAACATGCCAAAAAACTGATGAGTCTTACACAAAGGATATATTTCTAATGATGAAATGCTATCCTGTAATCTAACCGATCATAAATATAAATACTTGACAAGCTTATCTGCAGTCTCCTTGCCCGTTGAATGGATATAGGCAAAGGCATCCGTGTCTGCATGCCATTTTGTAAACTACAAAGAGAATAAAGTTAGCAGAATAAACGTGAAACTATGTAAGTCTTCGAGAACTACCACCAGTTGAAAACATCAATAAACTGTTCCCAATTTGGGATTGTCTCCGGTAAGTGAGATGAATTGAGCCCTCTCCATGAGTATATCAACGATCATCAATGTAAGAAGGGAATCCTTGACGTTCGAGTTTTCCCTAAGTTGTACAAAGCTGGCAGTGTTGCCAACAACGGCTTACACGGGGAGGTATACAAAATAAATTCACCCAAAAATTGCCTCCGGTGGGGTAGAACTCAGGACCTCTTGGTATTTACTTTAATGTCTTGCTGACTGAGCTAAGTTGTGGTTGTCGGTCTGAATCTTTGAGAGCTTTATAAAGCCATACACTATTGATTCTGGAAATAATCGGAGTCCAAAAAGTGCAAAAGTCCATGAAAGAAAGTTCACTTCAGATTTTCTATCCAACACATGTCTGCTTAGCTCAGTCAGGAAGGCATTACATCAAACACCAGAAGGTCCTGGATTATATCACCACTGGTGGCACTTTTTCTTGAATTTATTTTGCTCTTCTCCGTGTAAACCTTTTTGGCAACACTGCCAACTATGTGTAATTTAGGGAAAACCCGGTTGTCACGGAATTTCCTCCACAGGTGCACACGGCATAATGAAACTTGATAAAATTAAGCGATATTTCAAATTATAAGCCAAGTTTGCAATTCTAATTGGAGCCATGGGAGAATCCTTGTAATTGATTGAAAATAGTTTTGAGCCTGTTGAGACCAAATCTGTGATGATTTGATTACTTTGCTTATGTTTATTTTTATTGTATACGTTGTCTGATATTGGAACTAGTCAGTCGGACCCAAATAGTTTTGATTAAGTAATCTTCGCCAGACTGCTTTCGTTCATACTGTCTATGATTTTAATGGACGGAGGGAATCAAAAGATTAACGAAATGACAGGATCATACCAGAATTTGCGTGCACATGAATGTTTTATTACTCTTAATGCAACGACATTTATTCTACTTAATCGGGTGAATTGTCTTAGCAAGCGATCTAACTGGAACCTAAGTTACTGATGTTTCTCTTTAATTGGCTAAATATCGCCAATATACACATGAACAGTCATAAATAAATTTGTGAAACTCTCTTCAACTTTGAGACAATTGCACCACTTGCCATAGCTTCGTTTCCTAATGGATTCAATGTATTTTTGTGGTGGCCCACCTTGCTTGAACCAGAATACAAGATCAGGTCATCATTCGGAAATTTATTTTGAAAGCGTCAGCGGCAGCGATGACGTTAGCATTGACGTTTGGAATGGGTCTCGAAGCCATTTTCAAGCATCAGCATCACTTTGTCTGCACATACCGACATCCGACACTATCATAATGCTGTGCAACAAACTTATGTGATGCCCTTAAGAAGTAGCCACTCACTTTATACATTGTTTTCTCGTCCAAGAACGCAAGGACACGTGTAGTAGATCATTCCAAGTGTAATTTTTGTTCATATTTGTATCCAGCACAATTTCTACCATGGAAAAGTCCAAAATTAAAGGTGCATCTAATATTGTTCTCTCCCTATCCTCAAATATTTTTGCAAGCATGACACTAAAGGTGTCATGATTTTTCTTGAATATATATTAGTTTTACACATTCTAACGGAAGAATCGATATAAAATTAGTGCAAGGCAGGTAGACTCGTGTAATAAGATGATAACAAGCTTGATAGATGTCAACTATAAGCTCTGTTTTCTTGTCATGTAAGTAATGGTCACATGCAAGGATCTATTCAATTGATCAAACCCATACGATCACTTAGCTCTCTTCGTTCAGCAGGCAACTAATGACCTTTTCAATTTGTGAATTTTGTAAATCGCAGATTTAACTGACAATTTCTCCACTTGATTTTGCTTGCAGGGAAATTCGCAGTAACAACAGGTAATTGTTACAATTAGCTGTGTATCTTTAAACAATAGAAAATAGGTAAAATATTATCACGACACATTGCCATTAATAACCAAGGATTAGATGACCGCCGGGACTGGGGATCAAGTGACAAGAGCAGTGGTACACATCCAGCACATGTTCGTTCCCAAGGTAATCCAATGGTCTGCAGTTTTTTCTCTTTTCTCCAAATGGGAAGGAAGCAAGTCTAAAGTGACACCACAAAAATAAATAAGAGAGCCCAGTGAGAAATGAACATGTGTGTTTACCTTTCAAATGTCAAACTAATTTTTTCCTAATGGCAAAACCGAGCACGGGAAGGAATTCTCTCTTAGTTTAGAGAATGTTACATTACAAAATTGGTAAATATATTAAGGTACGAGTACTATGGTACATCGTCTTTCCATATCTGTAGTTTTCGTATTTACGAGTAAAGGAATCAAAACTCTTTTCTTCCATTTGGTGAAGAAATTGTGATCTTCTTAAATGTACATGTAGAAATATTACCAGATCGAGAATCTTAGACTCAATTTGATAGCGCCTATACTTTCTGACACATATCATTTTGTTAGGGTCAAAGAGAAATGTCGCAGTTTTTGGTGAAGTCAGGTTCACGTTCATAAAAAGTCTATTACACTTAATTCGATGGAAAAATTTCAATTGCGATCAGTGGTGTTTTGGTTCCAACTTGTCAGTCCAAGTTACTCTGCAGAGCGACAGATACTGGTAATTGTAAGAACCTTTAAATAGGCTCTAGGTTTAGTTCATGTGTCATTGATTTAGTTAAATCCACGGATTTCATTGAAGACACGGTTGAAATTGGGAAATGGAATGCTGTGGTGGATTGCCGTGCAATTGATAAATCTTGGTTCGTCTCAGCCAGGATGTTTAAGATGTGATAATTTTTGAATAAAAAGTACATTTTTCAAATTTAACTGGATGCTTTACTAGGATAGGGGTCGTAAACGAATTTCAAAGTTTGCTGTACAGTTCATAGAGTATATTTGAAGAGAACTCAGTTTATATCACGTTAAGCTGACATTCCACTGCAGCTTTAATATTCTGTGCAAAACACGAAGATACCTAAACTCGGCCCTGCCAAGTTTCATTTTCTGTTCATTTTCTCTTTGCCAATTTTAGGAATGTTGTTCCATAAGTCATCCGCAATTAATTGATGTAAAAGAAAATTAAATTCATTGGCAACAATTTGGATTCATTAAACATGAAACGACTTAAAATTACAATAATACTCTTCATCTCCATTAGCTAATAGCGGAACATTGTAATCTTTTCAACAAGACCATTAATCTTTTCTTTTCTGTGAATAGTTGCTTTTGTCTTAGTTGTAATCTCAGAGAAACTTAGACATAACATTCACTAAGATCTGTGCTCCTGGAATTAGAAAGGAATATTCTTCCTTCAAGTAGTTCTACAAGAAGTCAGTGTCTTCTTTGCAGATGCGTTACTAATGTTTGGTTCCGACTCCTGGAGTGAGTAGGGAAGACACGACTACCAAATCTCATTCCTCCACTAGTCGGACAACATTAGTCGACTAACTGGCAATCAGACATAAAATAGAAATATGTGAACCACAGGCCACCTACCATTTATTCAGAATACTTCCACAAATGACATTGTCATTCAATTATCAGTATTTTGGAATACAGCTAAGGCTAATACAAGCATGTCATTAGCACTGGACCATTCACCCATGGCCACCTGAATTTGATTTGGACCACCTGAAGTTATCAGTTACTGGCCCAGATGGGTCACCAATTTTTGAAACTTAATGATATCCCTGTTAACTAACTTAGCACCACAGCTACCAAGGAGCTTAAAAACATATTTACTCAGAATTGAATTTGTTCCAATTTTATTTTCTTTGCCCATACTTTAATTAGTTGTTATTAGAAATCTTTTTCTTAGCAATAACTTTTTATATGGACTACTCAACTACCACTGTTTCATCTGACTAGTTGACTAGTCGTATATAGTTGTTCTACCTTCCCTAGGAGTGAGCTTGTCGATGGGATTATTTGAGAAATGGAGTTTTCCCCAAATTGAACTTATTTTGAATGTAGTGAATTCATTGAATTCGGCACATCGGACAATATCAGTGGAGCTTGAAATAGGGTCAATTGACACCCAATCCTTTCAATCAAGTTTTTCGTCTTCAACCTTATTCTGGCAAGATTGTGTTAAACGTTTAAGGTAATTTTTTTTTTGATAGAAATTCAGGTTTAAAATATGAAATCTGAAGAATGAATTCCTTGTCTGTAACAAGAAAGTCATCCTGTGTAGCCGCAAGAGGAATACTACCCACTGCGTAACAAGTACTCGCTATTTTGTACTGACCTGGGGCTACCCCAGTCCCAGCCGGGGGCAGAGGGTACCTGGGACCAGAGACTAGGGAAAAAACCTGGGACTGGGGTACCCCCTGGGAAAGGACCTGAGACCAGAGACCTCAGAAAGAACTTGAGACTAGAAAAAGGACCTTGGTCCAGGGACCCCAACTGACCAGACACACACCTGTAAAAACGTAAACTCCTATTGTACTTCATATGTGGGCAGTAGAAATATACCAATTTTATACCAAATTATTTAAATTTGTTCGGCAAAAAATGAATTCAATATATCAATTTTAACCTTAACTTAAGTTCTGTTAATTATTTAACGCAAAGTTCGCAGATCTGCCAGAATAAGGTTGAAAATGAATGCCCCTATTATCTGTGACTTGGCCGTTGTTAACTTGCCACTGCATGCTCATTGCAACGAACAGCATTTCTCGCTTTTTACGTTTCCTTTTACAACCGATGATCTTCACAAATGTCACTTTTCAATTCACTATAACTAACAACGCGATAGTTCACAAAATTTAGCTTTTGACTGCAAATGTCGGCGCTTCAACAACACCAATCCGGCTGAAAGAGTGAAACTAAATCTCACATGAAATAACTTTGCGAAAAAAAAATCACTGAAATGGATGCCTCAGAGGAGGAACAGTCTTCTCTTAGACTAATTGTGTCAGTTTTCTTTTCTTGTAACTTGCTTAGGCTCACAAAGGCGTTTCCAGTGTAATCCATTAAGGTATGGAAATCGTCAAAGAAATATGCCCTTCATACAGGATCCAGCTTCATAAAACAAGCTGCAGAGAAGTGATTCATCGAGCCAAATAATACACAAAGAATATTTTTAAGCTTATAATCATGAGTTCAAAAATATGAGCATCACACGGGGTTTTAATAAATCGTATTTATGTAAAAATACACAAAAAAGGAATAATGGTAATTTATGGAAGTGAGAAAATTATCAAGTTTTCATGTGTAAAGTAAATGCGTCTTGGATATGTGGTCTCGCAATTGTATTTTTCCGAATAATGAAAAAAATGAAGACAATATAAATGATTCTGAAGACCAGTTTCATTATGACGAAGGGGATATTTATCATGCAACATTCAACAGGATTATTCCCTTTGAAACCTACGAACTCTTCATAGAGTCGCGCGAGGAATAAAGTACGGTTTAAAATAATTCATTGCTGCAGTTGGCCAATCTAGATATATTATATATAAAGCTTTTGAAAGATCACAGTTTCTTAGACACAATGCACAAGTTCACTCCATCGCTCAAGCTTGTGTTTCCAGGCATTGCTTAAAACAAGTATCCCGAGTAATAGGCAGGAATGATGAGAAAATTACCATTGCTCTTGTAATCATGGAGATTCAAAGAAGGTACAAATTGTATGATCCTTCAAGCTGGAAATATCCCTTACCGCTCAAAATCTATCCTTGGACACATGTCTGTGGTTTCAATTTCTATTTCCTCATTCATCATTTCTATCTACATGACATACAAACGGTACTGAACCCAAATTGATTGGTAACAGTGTGAATAAGCCACGGTAAGGCAGTATTCTCAATGTTAACATACTATGAATGGGAAATGAAGCAATTTCCCAAAAAGACATTGTCTTTGAAGAGTAATTGTATTATCAGCAAATGGGTTACGTTTTGCAGGTTCCAGATTGTCCGAGGTTCATTATTCTAATATGTTTAGTTCGGAGTTTCTGGATAGCTGCATCCTAATGTGAGAACAAAGTCGTGTAGCCCCGTAACATCGTTTCAGTGCAGTTATGTATAATTTTGAAAATGGAACCTGCTCTAATGGGTGACAAGCCATTTGTTTAACAACAAAAATTTCACTGTTCTTTTTAATTTGAAGCCCGAAAACGCGTTATTAGGGTGACAATCACAGTGAATCCCTTCCATGTAGATGTCAGGAGTTCCTGATTGATGAATGTCACATACAACAAGAAAGTCGGGGTTACTTTAACACAGCTCTTTGTTCAAAGAGTCATTCAGACTGAGACCTTCAACCGGTTTGGAAGTGTTCGGATTGCACTTATCTCACCTACACAAATAGTCACTTCTGGATGAGATCTGGACAACGCTAGGCTTCCTTTCAAACGACGTTGATATCTGGCTGACAAATATCACAATTTTCACCTGGATGACTTGGATAATATTCAATTCCAGCCTTCTTGAAATATTCCGTGTGACTTTGCTACCTGGTCGACCTGGATCTAATGTGATTTTTCTTGCAAAATCTTATCCTGGGCCACTACTTCGTTATCCGCATGCTGTCCTCTAACGACTAATCAAATGGCTTGAAATACTTTTAGACAACATACCATCTGCGTCGTTCTTGCAATATCGCACTCTATTGCAATAATGCATCTGCTTTTTACAAACAATTGGCCCGTCCTACAGCAGGTGCACAGCTTTTGGGTCATGTACACGACACAAGATGAGTCCCCACCGGTTTATTACCAATTTCGGTTCTATTCCACATCAACGTACAAAAAAGTATTCGATGTGTGGAAATGCAGGAAATGCTATTTGACAAATAGTGCAGAGTTTCATAAACATGATTCATAAAGAGAATGGGTGAAGCCAAGGTTTCCTTATGCATGAGAATGCGTCATGTGTATCAATATATGAAACTTCTCAGATGAATCTAGACTTTTAAAATTTCTTGACAGTTAAAACTGTTCATCTTTGTGTTTCATCCAATAGAATAGTTGGGAGACAGGCTGCAGACTGTGTAACAGCGATACAAATCTTTCACCTCGCACCACATAAAGTTTCTGTATTGAACGGGATCAGGTACCTCTAAAAGCATGTAAAGCCTGTAGTCATATCAAATGCATTAAAGGCGCCAATTTGTAAGTTTCATGTATTTATCGAGTTAATGCTCCTTTGTATATTGCTGAGACGATGGCAAGTTGTTAAAGGAACTGCAGGTACAGGAGAGAAGTAGTTTATGGAAAATTATTGAAAGAAAGTCTTTTCATCGTAGCATAAGGACATCATACCTTGCAAAGACAGAGCTATGACAGTTGGCTTAAGGTTTACAAGAAGGTGCAAGAAATGAACCTCAAAGTCAGTGATGTCAGTAAATCTGAGTAAAAATTTCACTTTCTACTTGTATGTATTAAACAAACCAATGTTTAGGAATTATCCATCAATTATTTCTTCCAGTTCTTTTCACTAATTCATTTGAAACGCAATCAGCTTGGTTTCCTGTCTTTATACTAAAAATACCTGGTGAAAACTGGAAGTAACAGAGGAATCAACCGACATAAACCATTCTTTGATCGTCTTTCAACTCTAAAGTCTTTTACCTAACTAACATCAATCAGCCAAGAATGTCTGTGACGTTCCCATTAAATCTTACATTTTGGACAAACACATCATGTAGAGACTATTACGGAAATCAGTACGTTCTCATTGCTACTTCATGTTATGCTGCTTTAACAATGTTTCGTCAAACCTTTTACATCCTATGGTATTCAAATACAACACACAGACAAGACGGACCTCACATTAAGATTGCAAGGTGTTCTTCCCACGGGATTAAAATGTTAAACTGTCACCTTATTGATCATTCTAGACTGGACTTAGCAGAGGGGGCAGCTCCTTCCTTACTAAACCTTCCTCTGGTCCTTCGATGCTAGGTCCTCTTGGGGGTGGGATGGGCCATCCTTCCTGACTGACTGTCCTTTCTGCATGGCCATTTTGAAGGTAAATAGGGCAGGTTAGAGGAGGGGTAGGGCTGTTGCACCCACCCCGACTTAGCTAAAGGTCGCAACATCCATGACCTAGGTGAGGTTGGGAGGGAAAAGAGGGGTAGGTTGGGTGCGGATGGAGGGGTGGGGCAGAATGGAACACCCACCCCTGACTTAGCTAAGTAGGGCAGGTTGGAGTGGGAGTAGGGCTATTGCACCCATCTCGACTTAGCTAAAGGTCGCAACCTCCATGACCTAGGTGAGGTAGGGAGGGAAAAGCGGTGCGGATGGACGGGTGGGGCAGGATTGAACAAAAAAGACTAAAAACCTTACCTTCTCTCGTACTGCTTTAATATGCGAAGAAACTCTCACCAATCTTCTGCAGTGAATTCAGATTATTAAAACCGCAGACAAGTTTGGTCCCAAGATACGAATTTACGATCTTTTTGTTGAGGGAGGAACTTCACGTCCAGACAGCAATCAACTTATCAGGCAATCCTTCATCGAAGGAACATGTCCATCTCGCATCCCCTGCACTTGTTCAGCTGATCCAACATCTCAAAAGACTGATTTGGCACACCTGATTTTCCCTTCTGTCCGGATGAAATTCTAAGATAGTTTGAAATTAGGTTACTTAGCTTTAATGGCTGAGAACGGATACATGTGTGAAGTTGAGGACGGGCGGGCCAGTTTAAAAGAACTTAATGATAATTAACTAAGACAATGTAAAACATGTACTAGAAAACTCC
>JBCAUG010581153.1:0-14467 GCA_038406175.1 Haplosyllis leylae | reverse complement strand
GACCTGGAATGGGACCAGATGCATTGTCTCCTATTGTCACATTCTCTGTCCCTGTCCCGGTCCCAGTTCCGTGCAGTGTGAATGCGCCATAAGTCTTTCTTCATATCATGTGTCATTTAAGTTTGAATCCTTCACCACTAAAGTATAAGTTTTTATGTTGTCAACTTTATTTTTGACCAGAATCGTAAGGTTGCATGCAGCCCATTTTAAAAGAAAGTTACCTTGACGATAGGTATGAACAAGGCTTTTATCACATAGGGTTTGGGGGATGACACCTTACGCCGAAGGGAATCTTTTCTGACGTTTCTAATTCTGTACTCTTCATCTAACCTTTAGATCCTGTCGGTTCAGATTGAGCAGCTCTCGACCACGGATGTCATTCGACATAAAATTTTCTTTGTACTCCACCATACCAATGCTATCTAACCACTGACCAACGTCATGCACGTCCCAGTCCAGTATAGGCACTGCAATAAAAAAAACTTTTATTTTAAAATTTTACACTTGTATGATTTGGTACCATCAATAAATTACATTTGGAGTTCAATTATAAAATTTTCACTAGTTAACTAGTAATTGTTAATTGTAATGTTTACAAACAGACACTGTCAAGTTTGTAGAATAGGGAACTCCTTGGTATGGATTTTATTAAAGGAAAGAACCCTCAGCAAATGTCATCCAATTAAAAGTTAACTGCAAGTACTATTTCGTATTTAAGTTTGTCTGTCATAAAATAGTGAACATGGAAAAAAGTAAAACATCTACTACATGCTTAAATTTAAAGAAAAAAAAACACAACATTCATTGTAGAAAACTGCTCTGTGAAATAGTAATTATTGACAATTTAACATCAAAATGCATTAGAATAAATTTAATTTGTAAATTACATTTGGGAATTTATTCAGTTTCAAGTGTTATACCGATTATCCTGAGGAGAATAATATTACAGAACCTACAACCTACGTAACATTTTGACACGGTTAATTTTAAAGGTACGATCAAAATGGGAGGAATTTCGAAAAATCATGCACTTCAGTTTCTGTTGGTGCTGTTTGTTGGCTTCTGGTTCGGTTGCCTGTTATGTGAGCAAAGTTTCGATCGCATCTGCACCGCTTTAATCTAGTTTTTTAATCATCATTTTTGCAGTTCTTTTCTGTAATGTTCATTTTGTCGACACACAGAGAAAAGCGCAAACCACATGAGGAAACCTTGAGACTGAACAACAAATGTTTGTACCTCGTGGTTTTTGTTATTAGAATGTTGCGTTTTTGCTAATATAGTGACCATCTAGAAGAGGACACGCATTCCCATTGCTTAACTTGTAAATTGCCTCCTAAAAATGCAAATGTGTAATATTTTCCGAGTAAAAAATGTGTAGGTACTCAAAGCGTATATTTCTAAACATTTTCAACACTGACTTTGTGCACCGTGTTCACTGAAACTAATAAGTCTCAACAAAAAAAAAAACAGATGATGAAAAAAGCGTATTACTGTTTCTACATAAAACAAGTAATACTTTGAAGTTAACGACTATATAAATATTAAATGCGTGTAAGAAAATGAGAAAGTAGTTCTATTCAAATGAATTACCTCTTTCCAAAAGTCAGGAAGCTTTTAGTTATTAAAGTTTGAGTCAGATTTTTTTTTTCAAAAGCGATTTACATTCCCTAACTTCTTATTCTCACTTCCGGAAATATGTTTGGAGGAAGTGGTCGGAATAAAGGACTAATTTTGAGAAGGGCAAGGTAGAAGTTTGTGACTTTGTTGGCAGATCCAGGATCATCCAAGTTGATCCCCACTAAAGCTGTGCTTACACTTAACGTATGCGTGTCCGTGTGTGTCAACGTTTGCATCGAGATTTGTATTGAGTGAATGGTGACACAAACATTGACGCAGAGAATGGGTCTGAACCCATTTTCAATGTCTGCATTTGCCTCACCATCGACACAATGATAAGGTTGACGTTGACGTTGACGTTGACGCGCACGGACAAGCAGACGTTAGGTGTAAACAAGGCTTAAATATAAACTTCTGTGGAGCATAAACTTGATTTTGGACACAGCTTCTGTCGTAGAATGGAAACCCGTATCTGCCAACAAACCCCTAAGGCTTGTGCATGTTAACAGAAATATTGTCTTGATCATAACAGGAAACAAGAATATACATCATAATGCAAGAAATAACCATTAAATCAAACTCATTAACTAAAACAATTATTTCTAACTACTCTCTTGTATTTATATTTCTGGCAGCACTGTACAGCACCTAATGCTAGAATGAGATTGATATTAATATTCACCATTTGGTCCTGGAGACCGGTCCTTGTGTCCACGACTCTTCACAAGCTTTGCAATGATTTTGAATTTGTTCTTCTTTTTTGCACCGCCAGTACTGCTACCGACTCCTTCCGCTCCTGGTGCAGGGCCTACTTGCATGGTTGTGTGCAGCTGAAATATCAGTTACAATACATTTAATTAATTTCTCGACAGAAGTGTCAATTTTCAAGGAAATATGTGCATTCGTACTGAGCGGAACCGGGAAAAAAAACCAAAACTTGGAACAAATGGGTTGTATTATACTGTGTGTAATCTTTCACATTACACCTTAACCGGGACAGGAACTCCCCACATAATGGCACGTTCACACTGTACAGGACCGGGAGTGGGACTGGGACCGGTAATGGGGCTGGGAATAATGGGTTACTATATATTATGCAGAACTGTTCACACTGCACTGGGGCTGGGAACGGGACCATTACCTTTGTTTCCTATAGTGCCAGTCCCATTCCCCTGTACCTGTTCTGTTCCCATTTCCGTGCAGTGTGAATGTGCCATTAATCTGGCCTGGTCTAGTTTCCTGCCCTTTTCCAAATGCCTGTCTCGGTTACCTTCAATGTGAATAAACCGTAAGTACGGCCGATTTTCTTACCTCCTCTTCCTGCGTGTAAAAGTGCGGAAGCCCCCCAATCTCGTGCACTTTTCTAATCTCTATCTCCATCTGGGTCAGAGCCTGTTGCAGCTTTTCTTCCAGATCTGATCTCAGATTCTACAATACGTAATTCCACATCATTGTAAGTTAGAAGATTAACTGATATAAAACACTTGCTATGAACGTTATTTTACAGACGAAAAGATAAATATAATGGTCCTTACAATGCAATGATCTCTGCTGGACAGGATGACCTGAGTTTCATTGTACAGTGTTCTCACGCTGCTAACCAGGTCGGAAACCTGAGTTCGTATTGCCGGCTGCAACATTCAAAATTATGTATGTTAAAAATTGTCCTTTACAGTTATATGTTGTCGTGATGTTAATAATTGAATCATTTAAGCTAAAGTTGGTGTTCAAAATGGCAAGAAAAAAATTGAAGAAAGAGTAACAAATATGTAACAAAGACAAATAAAATATATTTCATAAAAATCACCCATGTAAACGAGGATGTGGGACATTTTGACAAACGAAGCAATGTACACCACGACGTAATGTAACATGCCGAGTACTTATTAAACTCAGACATTATTCACACTGACGAAAAAATACCAGAACTATTCCCTTCCCTTGAATCTTGCAGAATAGGCCAAGTTGATTGTGTTATTTATTAGACGGTGGGATTTAAACCATAAAATCGTAAACAAAAAAATCAACGTATAGAAAAGACAAAACAAAAACATTTTTGTGCAAAACATTACACAAAAAGATTTTGAAAACTATTATACATTAGACAAAAAAATCTGTTTCTACTTCTACATTATAAAATCAAGTTAAAATAACCTGAAATCTTTCATCAAAATCAGCCTCCAACTGGTTAATTTTCAAAGGAAGAATAAATAAGAGTTAGAATGAAAATAAAGCGGTTATTAATTGATTAGATAACTTAAATGATAGTTTCAGTTATCTTAATGTTTATATTGGAAGAGTAACAACTTAATGAAAACGCATTTGGCTGGCAGAAACTGTGGTCATGCACTAAATATTATGTCACCATAACGTTAACCTTAGATACGGATTGAAAGTGATTAACATTGAGTAAGTCATGGCATAGCAACCTGTTACGGCTTGTTTACACCTACCGTCAAAGTCACCGTTTTGTCTACCATTTAACCATGGGTTCAATGCAATCCAATGATGCTGTTTGCACATAACAGTAAGAAAATCAAAGGAGAGGAGTCGCTCACAAAATCAGTGACGTTAACGGTACATGTAAATAAACCCTTAGGAATAAGCTGCTTTTGTCTTCGTTCCATTGGTAACTTTTCTTCCTATCTCGATAATATTTAAAAAACACACACCTGTGCTAATTTTCCTGCAGGGTACAGTCGGTCTAAGAAGCTGGATGCCTGAGTAGCAAGGTGATTCAACTCCTGATCTATTGCTGTTTGATAAATACTGGCCATTTTCACGCTGCAGAGAAAGTAGTGAAAAGAATTTTTTCATCTGTGAATTCACAATAGCCACGTCAAACTGTTTGTTTCGACAAGTTATTCGACAAGTTACCTCTTGATCAACGCCTCTGTTGCTTCTACGAAAGATTGCAAAATGGCACTCTCGTCATCCGTTAGCAAATTTTGACGTGGACTCACGGGTCTTTCTAATTTCTGTTTCTCGCTCCATGTTTTCAATGCCTCTTCAAATACCTAAAGAAGAAAACACCGTTGTTCAATGCGCAAGATTGAGCAGTGAAGACTTCGAAAAAATAAAAAAGTAGTAATTTCATGTAAAATTACCTTGTCTCTTGTTAACATCTGTGCTCTATTTTTGTGATGTATACGAATAAAACCAGGTGGTTGAATCCACGCTTCACCATCCACCTGCACAGGTAATCCTTCATCCCCAATAATACTGATCTTTACACTTCGACACTGAAACAGAAGAATAAATCATGGGTTAACGCTTTCATTTAATCTTTATTTTTGGGGTTTTGAACTACAAAAGCTTCTTTCTGGTGAAACATGTAACAGGTACCTGAGCAATCCTGTGATGTTGCAGGTTGATAACTCGTGATATGCCCAGCTGTGCCGAGCCGAATACGGCTACCACTTCAAGTACCTTATCATCCATGGATGGCGACTTAAAATTCTACAAATAAGGAGGGGCGTTTTATTTTGTCCTTGTATCAAAAAATCTTCTTTTTTTTCTAATTGCAATTGGTCAGATCGCATGTATCAAGACTACGGACAATATGAATGAGATAAAAGTTAACAACATACGTCATTTTCTTTGGTGCCGCCCCAGAAGTTGATTCCGCCCATGTAGCTGAGTATATTAAGAACAACAAGTCCTTGTAGATTAGGTAATGGAATGCGCTGACCATCACATTCAAGCTGCACACGTTGGTCCAGATTCTTGTATGAACGGTTTACAAACTCTTTGCTGCCTATAACACCGTACCACACCATGTTCTTGGTCCGAGACCTAAATAAAATAATCCATCAGCACTTCCAATACAATTACTGTGCTTTCATTGCGTCAACCGCCCAGAAAAGTTTTTAAGGGACATAAGTCCCTTTCGTGGGGCCACTGATACCCCTGTTTTGGACTTCTGATGACTCTGCCCTGGGTTTCAAAGTCAGGGTAGATTTCTCGCTTGCACGCTTTCTTGCCTGCGTGCTACTCCTCAGATTCATCTCTGGTGTGACACCTGCTGACTGTATAGAAGTCAGCATACCGCCCAGAAAAGTTGGTTTGATCTTAAAAAGAGATATAATGGACACTTACCGACACTTTTCAGGGTGACCCTCTCGCTTCAAGTGAAAATCAAGTGATATTTTGGCATCAACTCCAATTCCAAAGTAATTGTTCATCACGCATTTCTCTTCGTAACAGTCTCTGTTAATAAATACTTAACATTGTAACAAGCCAAGGAAAGTGCAAAAATATAGCAAAATCAACCAAGCTTTTTGCTGAATAGGTCAACGTAATAATCAGTACATTTGTCAAAAAATCACACAAAAATACAATTCATTTGGTACATGAATTATCTGAACAGATGAGTACCATTTAACATAAAAGGTTATATCCAGGTAACCAACAAAGGGACTTACATATCAATCTCTTCTTGCATAAGAGGGGAAACTGCTGCACATAATGCGTCTGCGTTCGCCAGTAAAACTTTGCTAATGAAACTTCCACCTGCTAGACTACCCGCTACACCACTAGTATAACCTGCAATAATCAGTCACACAAACCACATTGAAAACTGGAAACAACCAACAGAAATCCCTCAAATCCATGAAATCTAATAATTATATACCGTAGAATGCTTCACGAGTCATTTTTCTTAAAACTACACCACATTACATTTAACTTGTAAATGTACAAACATTTCAAAAATAAGAAAAGTAAAACACATGAAAAATCACTGTCAGGTAAAGTGCAAGTACAAGAAACACCCAGAAAAATACCTGTCTTTTCCAAGTTTTTCATGTGCTTAGACTTCTTTGCAAGAGCTGATATTGTGTGTGCCTCTTGAGTTAATATCTTTCGTATAGAATCTAAAGGTTGGGGTGTTCAAAGAAAATGGAATAAAATCTATTTTAAAAGTTAAAATATATCAACCATGAAATACAACTAATTTACTAGTGTATTTCATGGAACAAATGATAAATAAATTAGTAAAAATACAAATGAAACTTAACATGCATGTGATTCAACAATAAAAGGACTGTGAAGGTATGTCACTCGGAATGAGGTGTTTCCATAAACATTACAACAATCTAAATAATGAATTTCCAAAGTTGGTGCATCATTGAATACTAATACAATGAGGTGTACCAATAAAAATAATTAGGTCAATCAATTAAGCTTCCTTAATTGACGGAACCAAGGAATAAAACACACTCAATCAACAGAGGAAATAGGAAGTCTTTACTTACTTGGCAACATGGGAAACATGGGAACTCCAAGCATGGAGAAGCCAGCCATGGAGTCTTTTCTTTTTGGACTTCGTTCCCGTGAGTCGAGCCCTGATGCAACACTGGCTGATTTGCTGATCGCGGCGCCCTTACTTATTTGCCGAGAACGAGAGACGTGAGGAGATCTTGAACCTATCACTGCAAGAAATTACACACATTTTTAGCGTTAAGTTGATGCATTCCAAACGTCGCTTGAAAGCTAGCAGAAACATACAAAGCTTCTTGTAGCATGCAAATTAAACAAGCATGCTACAATAATACCTCCCGACAACTTGCATCAATATTTGGAAATGATTCAAGTTGCAGGGTGATTTTGAAGTAGATAATTTTTGCGTGATCTTTGCACATTTATACCTTAAGCAAGTGCACTGAGGAAAAAACTTTTTTTTTCCGGCAAAAACGTTTTGACAATTGCAGTGACCTTCGTTCGGTCGTTTGTTATTTCCTAGCGTGGTAAGCAATTGTGCAAATGTACCAAGATTGTCACAGGGTAATCATGGATATTCAGACAAACACCAATATATATCACAGATTACAAAATTTTACTTAACGCCAACAGACGTATTTCAAATTTTTCACCCTGGAACATACCTTTTAACATTGCATTTATTCAGAGACTAAAAACGTCAACAAAACAAATTTGAGAACGGTTCGTATGTAAATGTTTCTAAAGCAATTTCATCTCTGAATTAATGCATCATTTTAAGACAAGAAGCACAATACCAGATCGAGACAAGTTAGGAGACCGGTCAGGCGTGGGTGACAGTGACCCTGGCGTAGTGGCGCCACTACTCTCCCCGTCCGAGACACCAAACCCCGGCACAGCCAGCAGGTTCTCCCTCGATACACCTATGCGCAGAAATAGAATATCGTCGGGTGCCGCTTTAGGCAAAATGTTAATTGTAGTCAGTCATCTGTGCATGCAAAAAAGGCATTGGTAAGCGTTCAGCAAGCTTGCAAGAGATGACCGTCAAAAATGAAACTGATACAAAGTGTGGCGATCAGGCATTGGATTATGTGGCACCTTGCAAGGTACCAAGCATACTATTTTAGGGGACTGTTTATACGTGGCGTTTTTCAGACCGTTTATGTTAGTGTCACCTTTGATATTTTAACATCATGTGTAAACAGTACCATAGGAATGCATTGAACCCATTTTTAAACGGACTGAAAACGGGCTAAAAAACGCTACGTGTAAACAGTCCTTTACTTCCCGAAATTCCAAAGAAAAAAACCAAACAGGTTAGATTCCCTTAAAAGGAACTTGCAATACATAATTAAATAGCAGGTCTTTCCTGAAGCAAACATACAGGCAGATACCACATTATGCTTATTTTTAATATGTGCAAATGAACAAAATCAAAATCGATTGATTTTGTGGCGATGTTGTCATTACAACAAAAAATTTTAACAGTGTCAAATTAATGAGCATTCTGAAAAATGTAAAATGAAATAAGCAAAATGGGAGAATGCACATTATTTTGTTAAACACAGTGTTAGCTGTGTAACACACACAATTAGTGTGATACAAACAGTAAACTAAAAATGAGGTGACGCATTTATATTTTCGGAACCTCCTGGAATGAGATAGATTTTTTATTCAGAAAATTAAACGTCCAAAATTATCTTGGATTCGTGCAAGCCCGTACTCACCAGGAGTAATGTCTGGGCTCTTCACTTCCAGTAAAACCTTCATCCCAGGATCATCACCAACTGCACTGGGCGACAGAGGTTCATCTTCCTCGTCGTCACCATCACATGTTGTTATCATGATCTCTGCAGGGCGCGTTGCTGTTATACGACCTCCTACCAGTGCAACAAACATTTCCTTGACGTAACAACAAGTATACATGTGCACAACGTAACAAACATTCAAAAATACATGTAGTTTCACGCGCGGATATTCCACCCGTCAATTATTCCGTCAGAAAAAAAAAACCCTCGAGATCATCACTCATCTATCAATAATTGAGTCCGTAAGTGAATGATGGTATACCTGAGTTCGAGGTGCTTGGAATGGGTTCATTACTTGGTTCTGGAATGCAGATCTGTGGTATGGGTAGACTAGACGGCACTATTGCGGATTTAGAAGGAGACTGAGGATGCGCTGGATGACCCTGGTGTCCGACATGTAAACCATTCTGTTCATCCACCGCTAATAAAGAGCAAAAAAACGAAATCCATCAAAATGTCAGCCGTCACAATTAGGATCTCGTACATCTTTTTCATACACATTAAGAGAAGAGATACTCACCTTTTTCAGTATGCTCAATTATTTGGCGGACGGCTTTCTTAAGGCTGTTGGCTCTGCACATTAGAGCATTGCGAGGTTTAAATATTGCCTACAAAACGCAATAGCAAATTAAGAACAATTCTATCATCAGGAGTTAGTGGTGTCAAAATTACCCATCATCAGAAAAAAAATAAGAAATAACACTGCTGTGTACTGAACGTGAAAACGTACTGATTTTGAGTTTTGTGGTATGGTCATATGTTCTGGTACCGTATCCTCATCAATCGGTTCGTCAAATACGCAATCATCCTCCTCCTGGAATTGTGAAATGTGCGGGTTAAAGTATACATGGTCGTAAAGGCCTGTTTACACGTACCGTCACCGTTGAGCGGCTCCTTGGATCTTTTTGACGGGCAGTCTGACGGGCAGAATAGGTCTGGAACCCATTTTGCCCGTCAAAGTGCCCGTCACAATTGGCACAATGTTAAACTTTGATGGTGACTCTGACGGTGACGGGCACGGCGTCGGAATGTGTAAACACAGCCTAATTGTGTCGCAAAATACGAATTTCTCAGGTTTTCTTTTTATCTGTTTATTTCGTCATTACCTGCTGCTGCTGGATGGCGGGTGGAACGATGGTGGCTTGAGATTCTTCATTCAACGTCTTGAGTAAGGCATCTAACTTCTCATTCAATATTGCGCACTAAAAGGGGTGCATACAAGATACAATGTGTACAATGTTCTAAAATGTCGTTAATTTTAATCAGTGAACAAATTTTAAAATTCACTGTTAATAAAAGTTCACTCAAACTCACTTTGTTTGCAATGGAGTCTTCGCTCGTATCGTCTCTATTTGCTTCTCCTACTTTAGCTACAAAGGCTTTTACTGTTTCGCATAGCACCCTACAAATAGAAAGAAAAAGGATTCATTCACATTACTCCTTGTTAAAATTCTTTAAACTGTCGACGAAAAAAGTGCTTGCTCAGCAAATATTGTATCTCTACAAAAGGTTCATGCAATGCAATGGCAGTTTTCACTTACTTTGCGGAATCAATGACCGTTGAATGGTCGTCGGAATGTAAGATTTTGGAAAGATGATCGGTAACAGATTCTTCATACGTGGCAATGTTGGGATCCTCCTAAAGAATGAAGACGGCAAATATTTAATTTCTCTGAACTGTACACAAGTTATTAAGAGCTACTTTTGTATTCCTGTGACTATATCATTTTAAGCGCTTCAATGTAAGTTGCATATCAATTATGAAAGCCAATTAGTGAACACTGAAGTATTTAATGAAGACAAAGAAGGCAGTAAAACAGATAATGACAGATGCTTGTTAACCCAGTACAAACTGCTTCATTAATGGAACTGGGTCGTGATTCCTTGACCGACAAACGACAGCTTTCATTTACATTTCTGATACTACGTGTCTCATGCTTAAACAAGATGAATGGGTCTCTATCAGCACTCCATTATAAATTACGGTAAATGGACAGCGTTGGATAAAATGTACATAACAAGATTTACCTGATGTGAGAGTTTACGGGACATGGGCATCGAACCTTCATACGTTCTAATACTCCATCTGTAAAAAGTGGGTATTTTTAGGTTGAGCAAAAATGTTGTTAATCCAGCAGAGTTATTTGACTATAACGAACTTATTTTTCTCTCTCCACACTTTGGTTATGCTTTTATGGACTGATAGACTAATACCCTATTCGCTCACTTGTTATTTTCGTTTCTGTTGGACACGAAATGAATCCATGATACGTGACTTGTGTCTTGAAATTAATTTCACTTTAATTACATTTATTGGATGTTGATGCCATAACTTCTGTAAGTGGTCCATAATATATCATATTATGTTGTCTTGAAAATAATTTCACTTCAATTACATTTATTGGAAGTTGATGCCATAACTTTTATAAGTAGTCCATAATATATTAAATTATGATGTCTTAAAATTAATTTCACTTTAATTACATTTCATGGAAGTTGATATCATAACTTTTAAAAGTGGTCCATAATATATTATATTATGTTGTCTTGAAATTAATTACACTTCAATTACATTTATTGGATGTTGATGCCATAACTTCTGTAAGTGGTCTATAATATATTAAATTATGCTGTCTTGAAATTAATTTCACTTCAATTACATTTGTTGGATGTTGATGTCATAACTTCTATAAGTAGTGTATAATATATTATATTATGCTGTATTGAAATTAATTTCACTTTAATTACATTTATTGGATGTTGATGCCATAACTTCTATAAGCAGTGTCCAATATATTATATTATGATGTCTTGAAATTAATTTTACTTCAATTACATTTCATCGAAGTTGATGTGAAAACTTTTTTATGTAGTTTTTGTATAATAAACTTTCGCGAGTAGTCTATTTTTTCATACTATACTTTATGATGACGCCTGATAATCTCTCACCTGTCAAGCATTCGGATTTGAGCATGTTCCATTCGTTCTATTACGTGTGGTAATTGCGTATCATCATCGAACGCCGCACCCCAGCCTAATACACGAGCTAAATCATTTCCTGTCCCTAATGGTAGTATTCCTACTTGGCACTAAAAATAAAAGAAAATGAATCAGTTACAAAGTCCAATTTCCTTGAACAAGTTTCAGTTTCTGGAGTGGGGTCGAGTATCAATGATGTTTCTCGCATTTGAAACAGTACGTTTTGCTACACTAGTTAAAGCCTATCGTCTGGACGGTTCAGAACACTAGATTCATAACACATGTTTCATAACACTAGTCGAGGCCCGTCATCTGGATGGTTTAAATTAAGATACAATTCAGCAGGTTATTATCCATTTCTCCTAGCACCGTTACATGCAAACAAACCACAACTGTGTAAGCTGTCTGGCACGCCACCATACTGTGAGGCTTTGAAGTCAACTTTACCGAAGTAAATTAGAATACGAGCGAATATCACACGACAGGAAACTTACCTGTTTATGAAGACCCATTTTGTCAATTTCCGACAGCACCCACCCTATGCTGCCGTCACCTCCGCACACTAATATTCTAAACAAGTCAAAACGCTGGAATAATCTCAGCCTACAAAGAGAAATGTGCATGTTTAAAGCTGTTTACACGAAAGCAACACTTACACGAAATGTGTGCGAATTACTTATTATGAACATTTTTTTTTACCCTATATGTGGTCCACCGTTTATGAGATCAAACACTTGAGCAGGATTGAGAAGTTGTTTAAATCTTCGCAACATTTTCACACCCTAAAATGGAAACATTATGGAATGGTGAAATTTCATTCCATACAAGTTACTTCTTTTGAGAGTCAAGTTTAGATAACAAGTTTAGATTTATTTAGCAACTCCTGTTTCGGACTGGGATCCCTGAACTTTTTCAAAGCTTGAGTGGATTGTCTGTCGCGTGCGTCCTTACAGGGTTGTATGAATCCAGACACTCACCTGATTATCACCGCTTTTTGAGTTGATGAACACAAGAAGAGGGCTGGTACCGGGCAGCTTGCTCGCCTCCCAGAACCCATCTGAATCCAGATTGTTAATCGCCGTTGGTGGCAGCACCGACACTCGGTGCATCCCTAGGTTGCATCTCTTTGGTAATTGTTCGATACAAGACGTGTGTACCTGCAATCGAACATCAATAGCAATACATAACAGGTGTCAAGTTTCTTAGGAAGTACTGTCAATAAATGGTGTTACTGTGCGATTGATGTACACCAGGAGATGCCAATAAGATACTCTCCATTATCAGAAAACTACTTCTCTGCGATCCAGTGGGAGACGTAAAGGAGACACTTTTGGAAAAGGTCACTTAATTCCTTTCACGCAGTATTAAAAAATAAGCCACAAGTGGAAGAAGTGAATGTCGACTCACCGTAGCTTTGCACCAGAGGCACCTCCAGTCTTGTATTCGGAGCACGCTCCCGCATGTTTTATCACAGACAGTACATTTGGCACTTACAGGTAAATTACCTTCTATCCACTGATGAGGCATTGATATTGTCTGCAAGAACAACAAGTCTGGGGTTACACTTTCAACAAATACGATGTAGTGCGGAAAGTAGTCTTGTACTAAACTATTCCTTATCGCGCATTTTTCTTTGCGCTAAGTCACGAGATGTCGTTAGAATTTGTGTCACTTTATGTCATTCCAGTGTTAAAATATTGCTAAATATTGTTTTAAGTCACATTGTTTTAATGTCGCTTTAACTGTACAAAAAGCCACCCGGATTTCTTGTTCTTTGTACATAGTTAAAAGGTAAATGGAAATTGCGTTCATACCCCATCTTCATCTTCCATAATATCACGACCAATGGCTGCTAATGTGGTCCACTTACAGTTACTACTGGCCCTCGCAGCACAACGCTTGTGCGCCTTGAACTTGCATACTACAAACAATAAACGTAAGTGATAAAAATACACTATAAAACCAAACTAGGAATTTGTATAATAAAATTCAACCAATATGAATTTTTGAAAATACCCAGCCCGCTTATTGGACTTCGGTTCTCACGACCCAAGATGAGAACTCCTGTGGGGGATAATTAGTACACTGGGTCTCACTTATGACGAGTTCGGTTACAACGAGAACCCGGCTATAACGAGCAGATATCTTTGCACCATAATCATTGACGCACCACAATCATTGACAGCAATGCTAAAAAGTTCGGTTACAACAAGCACCCGCCTACAATTAGCAGTTTCTTTTTGCGTATTTTTACTCGTTGTAAGCGGGACCTAGTGTAATCAATTTGAAGTGGATTAAACAGTGAGTCTCTTACCCTCACAGGAGAGTCCGTGCGACGTGACCCCGGACAGGGCCTCCCTGCAGACGTTACAGTAGGTTGGTCGCGCGTGACTACACACGTACCAGTGGTGGTGTCCTGAGGCCATCTCATGGTGGTGCATGTTAGGCTGAAATGAGAGAAGGTTATGTCCATGTATTCCTGAGAAACTATCATCCATATGGAACCGGTTGTGAAGCTCTGTCTCCAATTTTGTCTCTGACAACAATTGCGTTCAACCGTAATATCTTGGACTGGACCCGACAGATTTTCGGTCTCACTCACTCTACAGTTTTTTCTGTTTTGACGGAAAAAAATCCGTATCACAAGTGGAGGAAATTCGTGACAAATATACTTCTCGTTTTTTGTTTTTGGAATAGTAGTTATATAAATATTACATTATGTTTCTCAAAATAGATGGCCAAGGACCAAACTGTCATGATTTCTGATGATTAGTCTCCGCAAGGAGACTATCTGTGATGCACTCACTACTACTGGGTGGATATTTTTTTGGTCAAATTTTGCC
>JBCAUG010581042.1:0-14467 GCA_038406175.1 Haplosyllis leylae | reverse complement strand
GTTTGCCTAAACCGAGTTTATTCTCTAAATACAAAGTGATGTTGCTTCTTTGTCGTCTTAGAGTAAACTGAATTCAATTCGAAACTTTGTATTACATTGATTGGATGTTATTGGTCATATGACCTAACTGCAATGTCCTGATTGGCTGTTACTTGTGAACAAAGGAATTCTCGGCGGGAACCACGTGTTATGTATGTGATGGTATTTACGATTGCATGTAATTATTTACGAATGCGTAACTTCTGTATACAGCACCCATGTTACCACAAATAGGAACGAAAGTATCACTGCAAAAAGGACAAATTTTATCCCAAATCCAGATCCGGATGTAAATCATTATGAAGCTGTGCAATACGTAAATCATATTCATTATACCTCTTACACAATATGATGCCATTGCGTTTTACCTGAAACAGAAAGTGAACCACTCAAATTATGGTGTTGACATCATTGCGTAATGTGATGGAAGTTTATCCAAAATAAGCTTACAATATAAAAGAGTGTATTATCCCAACACATGAATTTTTATCTGGAATCCAGATCTCCGTAAAAAATCATGCAATCTAGTTTTAACAATCTATTTATCAATTTCAAAATGTAATTAGGTTGATGATTTATTCCTTTTCGAGGTTTTCCCTAAAATAGAAAGTGAATCATTAAGAACGATGAATTTATTTCATTGTGGCTGAACAATTACTTTATTACATGTCATCCAACGTATAATAATGTCCTTGGTAGGAAACAAAATAGATGTAAGATTATGGTCGCATTGTGGATTATGTACAAAACGTGTGCGGTAATCTAGTGACGGATATTAGTGGTTCAGATTGGAGACACAGTCAGAGTACAGAAGATAGACTCCAGTGCAGAAAGAGGAATTACAAATACAAGAAAGGGACAGTAACTGGGATCTGGATACTTGGATCTAAGCAGTGGATCTAAAACTCCAGGTCTCTTTTCATAATTGATTTCTTTGAATTGTTCCTCTTTCACAATGGATGAAAATAGTTGATTGATATTTGTTCTTCCACTCAGCTGATCAGCTGATAAACTCAAGAAGCTTAATACTCAAATAAAATCTATTTTCGCAATATTACACTTTGTAATAATACCTAATTGGCCAATCAGACATCTTTTTCAAATTGTTACCGCCCGCGTGCTTAGTACGACGGGAGGTTATATTTTCACAGGCGTCCGTCTGTTAACAGGGGGGGGGGGTATGTATCTATGTACCCCATCTCCATCCCATAATACTTACACTGGTCCAATATCCTTTCTGGGGAAGGGGGTACCCCAGTCCAAGGTGGGGGGTACGCCAGTCCCAGATGGGGGTACTGTAGTCCCAGGTAGGGGGCTCCCTGGGGTACCCCACCCCCCTCCGGATGGGACAGCGCTAACACTTGCTATGCAGCGGGCGGTAAGCTTGTTGCGTTCACGCAGGGGGACTTTCTTGTTATCAAATAATTCTTGAAGTTTTACAGCATATTAACCTATTCTGTAAATAATCGTAAGAATCTACGTAGTGGAGAAGTAAGATGATCGCAAACAGTGAAGCTTAGCATGATATTGCGCACAGTTTTAATGATGCTTGTGCATTTATTCAAAAATCAACTTACCACAAGGGGTAGGAACTGCCCTGTAAAGACGTTCGGAAACCAGGGGTGACGTGTCTTATTGTTATATGACAGTGCACAGTTCCCGTAACAGACATAACTGACGGTAATTTATCTCGGATTAGTGTCATGTCCCTGCGGTGCAGACGGGTCAATCCAGGATCAATGACGGTGCACGTCGCACGGATTAAAGGAGATTACCGGATTAGGTTGATTCGGGGAAATTTGGAGGAGGTGATGCCGTTTAGCCTGGTATCCCTGGATTATCACGTCACGGATCTAACGCAGTGTATTTCCCAGTATTCATTCCCCTCCAGACCAGATAATCCGTACTCAATCGAAGCAATAAACATGTTTACTAAAGCTGTTCGTTGCATCGTTTACAATCACACTCAATTAATACTCATTGTGAAAAGAAAACGAAATTCCATTATAATTCCTGCACTGGGACATTGAAATTGCATCGTAGTTCTTTGTTATGAAAAGCAAGTTACGTCAACATTTCTTACATTGTGAACATTAAATAGATCTATATCGTATTTCTCGTATTGTGAAAATAATTTTTGTCATATTTCTTGGATTTATGTTTGCTGAGAGTTATTTACTTTTTTCTAAAGTGTCAACCCTACAAGATGCGTAATTACATCACATGATAAATCTCAAGTCCAGAGGTGGAAGTTGTTTGCATTTTAAAATCGCAATTGCCAACTAAATATTTCTCGCACGACATCAGACGTTATTCAACGTAATTCACTGGATGAACATTTTGCACACACAACTATCACAGTCAGATTGGCCACAGTAATGTTCATCTAAACGACAATTAGACGAAAGCCGACCTTTTGACCTTGCGAATAATATCAAAGGCGTGATCGGTTCTATTGACGAAGCAATCTCCGTGAATAGGTCTCATTACGTTGCGTATTACTGATCGGATAGAATTAAACACGGTTCTTATCCGACTCAAAACGCTCGCAAACCTTGCAGTGCAATCATGTACGGGTGTTAAATTATCATCCGTAACAAAGAGAAATGCTCTTTTAATTGATTTTATTAATCCACTAAATCAAGCTACATCTTTACATTATGAGAACCTAACAAAGACTGACAAGGATACTGCTGCAAGGGGTGTAACCCTGCGCATGTAGAAGTATTGCTCTAACACTGGGGCATATAGGTATTGTGTAACTAGAAACAAAACTAAAGACAAATCCCATTGAGAATGCACTGTACGTGTCTTTACCAAACTTCCAAATTAAAGAAACCTTGCTATGCCAACCGATATCGCAACACGGAGATACATAAAGGTTTATTTGAAAAAACCACGGCATTGCGTAGAACAGCAAAGCCTATTCGATAATTGCTGCAGCGTTAATTGCTAATACGGTTATCCCTTAAACGTTTAGATACAGGACATGAATCCAGCAATACAGATTACCATGGGAGTCACGCTCGGAGAGGAAACGGTTCAGTCGCTTCTTCCTCTCACAGCAAATATTTATCACTTGTTTATCTCATTGTCTCTCGTTAATTCTCACAGAGTCTCAATAATTAACACTTGTAATTCTGTTTGCGCTTGTGAATCCAAGTCCGCATTGTTGTTTAGAATGTTGATCTTCATTCACTGTCACCTACACGGAAATACTACGACATGCTACAATTTCAACACGCATCTCGTTTGCGGTATCAAGAAGGCTCTACATTATTTCAAAATTTGCCAGGCAAGATTTTCTCTGAGTGGGATGCCAGAGTTAGAAGACTATTTTTGGAGGGGACCCCGCACTCCATCTTGTGTCAAAGAGCATACAGAAAAACAAACCTTTCTAATCTAATATTATGGAGTTTGGAAAACTGAAGATTTTCTAAAGAGTGTTCATCCATCCTATTTGTCATTAAGTTCGTGTTAACATGATGGAACCTCTGCGGAGACACGATGGCCATGGAGTGATAACAGGTTCATGTCAGTACATTATGGCACCAGTGTCAGGTCAGCAGAGCTACGCAAACATTCCATCCTGTGCGTTAACACTGCGACCTGTCACCGCGGAGACAGTCACACACGGGACAGGCCAGCCTCCCGGGCTGAGAGGTCCAGGCGACTGTCTACGCTTTATGGGTAAAAAAGCTCAGACGGAAATGTCAGACGTTTCATATCAACGAACTTTTGCACTTTACATGCTTTTATCACATTCATTACGTAATGGTTTCCCTGACAACTTTAAAGGATGTGTGATTATGGAAAATACAAAGTCTTTGGGTGTTTGGCACGAATTGCCACTAAGCGTATGGTCAGAAATGGACTTAACAGGAAAATGGACTTTACAGGCAGTCCTTGGGAATTCTTCTTTTTTGTCTGGTACAGACGACAGCTCGATTTAGTTATGCACATAAGTTGCTGGATATGTTGATTCACGTTTTGTGTTCTGTGGTCGTAGCCACCACGAAAATGTGCCAATCACGTCTATCCTTACTAATTTCATGCTGGGTTCATGAAAACGTTTTACGTTAGACTTTTGCTTATTGTCTCAAAAGAAATTATATGGATCGATGAGTAGTGTCCGTGAGACCTGAGACCTTCAGTCTGGCCCACGTGTTCTGGCAGGTAATGACTCTTAGTGACTCCTAAATACTCACGTGCCTAACGTCAGTTTTCAATGATAACGATGTATTTCCGCACGCACAAGTTAACGTCAAGGAGACATAAACGTTAAGTCGGTTCCTAGGCCTCCCTTGCCCAACAGTTCGCATGCTGTGGGTAGCATCTGGTCTGGATTTTAATCTTTTGCTCGGTATCAGATGACAGATGCTTTAACATTGGCCCTATTACATGATGCTGTAAAACCACATGGCGTGTGAGGTGATATTTAACTCAGTCAGTTTTAGTGAAAATTACTGCGAAGTCCTTGAACATCGTCAGTAGTAACGTCCGGACTGACAGATGTTTGGAGATCACGCACTCAGTGACCTGGTTGTGACCGTTACTGGCATCGTGTTACTGGACGTCAGCGTAACACAACGTCTCTAACATTGAACGTCAGCGTAACACAATGCCTCTAACATGGAACGTCAGCGTAACACAACGTCTCTAACATTGAACGTCAGCGTAACACAATGTCTCTAACATTGAATGTCAGCGTAACATAACGTCTCTAACATTGAATGTCAGCGTAACACAACGTCTCTAGCATTGAACGTCAGTGTAACACAACATCTCTAACATTGAATGTCAGCGTAACACAATGCCTCTAACATTGAACGTCAGCGTAACACAACGTCTCTAACATTGAACATCAGCATAACATAACGTTTCTAACATTGAACGTCAGCGTAACACAACGCCTCTAACATGGAACGTCAGCGTAACACAATGCCTCTAACATTGAACGTCAGCGTAACATAACGTTTCTAACATTGAACGTCAGTGTAACACAACGTCTCTAACATTGAACGTCAGTGTAACATAACGTCTCTAACATGGAACGTCAGCGTAACACAACGTCTCTAACATTGAACGTCAGCATAACACAACGTCTCTAACATTGAACGTCAGCGTAACATAACGTCTCTAACATGGAACGTCAGCGTAACACAACGTCTCTAACATTGAACGTCAGCATAACATAACGTCTCTAACATGGAACGATCAGATCATACCATGGGGTCATAAATTATGACGTCGCATTGGCATTTTTTTTGTACAGAAATGGTGACTTTCTCGTCAATAAGAAGACGTACAACACTGTATGTTGATATTTACTTGTATCAGAAATGGTTGTTGTTTGGAATCTGTCACTCAAGACGACAGTCGAATAAAAACATGAAATCTCAGTGGACATTCACAGACAGATAAGGAAATGAGATTTCTCCATTAGCACGGAGTGAGCAAAATACTAAATACAGTGAAAAGAAGGAAAACGAAAAGAATCAACTCAGAATATGAAGCTTTCTGAAACCAAATTGACTGTGTAGAAAATAAAAACCATTTAGTTTTGTGTCCGTCTTTTGTCGGTCAACTTGGCAAAATGATATGATTAAATTGCAGCCTGCTATGGGACCCTGTCGAACTTTTAAGACCATGTCTCCGGAATAATTCTACGATTCTCAGACGCGGTCAATCCCAGGCTGCTTGTAGTCTCATGCTCTTACCGTACCAGGACATATTGATTTGTACCCCCTCCCCTCCTCCCAGCCCTCCGCCCGTTCCTGCTCTTGGTCAAGCTGTGGGTTTATTAGTCTGGGAGGAGGTGCAACCCTTGTGTGGACGGAGCCCTTATTGACAGTATTGTATAAATGGACAACAGCGGCACTATGTGCTGGGACAGACATACGCACGTGTCCATTTACCATGGTGACCAATTCGAGCAGAATGGGATATAGAGTTTCCTCTGATCTTGAGTAGAATAATATAATATGAAACGTCGTGGTCACAACTCGGGGTATGGACATTAAACTTAACTCCTTTAAGATATTCACGACTTTAACAGCGCAGAATAGTTTAACTTTGGTTAACTCGAGTGGGTGGAGTCAAAAATTTATTAGCCAATTTGGGAAACGAACTTAGTCCATTGCCAAAGGACACTTTAAGGTCAAAATGTTCAATATTGGAATAGAATTATAATCCGCCTACGGATCAGTAGGTTTTGGTTAACCAACATAAGCCTGTTACTATGGAAGTTGCTATGTGGCCATCTTGAATACCATGAAATCTGTTACTATGGAAGTTGCTATGTGGCATCTTGAATACCCTCAAATCCAATAGTTGGAAAGGTATATTTGTTTCAAATATAAACAAGAAGAATATTGAGATCTAAAAATATTAAACTTTAAAGTGCGCATGTCTGAAGTGTTTATCCCAAAATCCAATGTATATGCTGAATTTAACATGTCAGTTTTTAACATTCAGGAATGTAGCACTGACTAATTGCAAGGGAAAGTACAGATTTCACCATTTATTTCAAGTGAAATTATGTGAAAAAAAGAAAGGCAGATTTTGAAATTGACATCGACATCTCTTTTTTGTAGTACTAAAACTTCTGTTTCCAAAGGTAGGGATCTGTATTGGTATAAAACCTTTGGAAACACTAATAAATCATAATTGCTTAGTTTATGACCCCATCAATCAATAAAATAAAACATCAGGGTCGCTTGATGCATTAATATAATGATGGTTCTTCTAATGCGTCCTAATTTCCGGCCCATTTAGGATAAAACCATGGCCAGGGATATCCGGTAAAAACCATCAATACAACATACATATGGTTTTGACTCTTTCATCTCTGATTACATTAATTGTTTGCCTGTGGTTTACAATCTAACAACCAGCTATAAAACACAGTTTTACCTTTATTGGTCAGTGTGATAAAATGCCATTGGTTTTTGGCTGCTTCCACACATCCCACGCACTTTAAAAAGTCTCTTGTTTTGTTCCACTTGCACAACCTATGTGATTTTTAAAGGTTTACTAAGTTTGGCATAGAAAAAGGCTATGCTCACTTGAGTGCCTGATCTTTTTAACGGTGTAATGGAAAACTATCAATTAGAGTCTGCAGGTTATGAAATTCCACATATTTGGAAGCAAAAGAAAGGACACAATTTCTGTGACTGGAAGTGATTTCAAGATATGCAGCGCCATCAAACTCGGAAATGATTCAAAAGGAGAAAATTGAATAAGGAAGGACTGAGTGACTGATTCCATTAAAAGTGGAAGTTTACCCCTGTCCTACTTGTAGAGATCTCTTATCTAAGTTTAAATTATTCTGAAAAATGTTTATTAAAGTTACTACTTACTAAGATGAATTAAGCTTTGATATTTATTCCTTGAAGATTTAAACTGTCCCGCTCTTTAACCTCTACCTGCCTCACGTCATCCAGTTATCAAACCTCAGCCTTATTCCTTGGACCTTTCCCGGGGGCGGTAACTTCAAAGGGAACGGGTGTTTAATACTGGAGCTGAACATGGCAATATTACCAGGATAAACCAAAAACTGGACGTTACTGCAACAAAGGCCATAAAAGGAACAGCAGGACGCCAAATAATTCTTTTTTATAGGATCAGTTCCCATGGAAACTGTTATTGTTATTATTAGGTGCAGCAGTAAATAATACCCCGACAGAGGTACAAAGACTGTAGTTAAGCTCTCTCAGACTGATGTTTTTAAAGCCACCGAAGTGAAGGCTCCCTTTTGGGCAGGAATTGCACATTATCATAATGATATGGTATGGTGCTACCTGGAAAAATACGTCTGTGTTTGAAACGTTCACAAACTATGTGAGACGTCTTGGACGTCACTGTGTTAATTTTTTGAAAATTTTATTTTGTTCAATTATCTAATTGAACAAAAATTGTGAAAAAAATTCGGTTGCCTGCAGCTTTTTCCTGACAATATGTGTTCGTCCAAGGTTGATACGAGTCTTAATAATGGTGTTACCCGTATCTTTCATGTTGAGGAAGTCAAGAGGATGAATGTTCCTGTACAAACTTCCTTCATCAGTAGAAGCTCGTAGTAAACGAAACTGGTTTAATGACTCACGTTTTTCGGTTAATAGGTTGTACTCTTTTACTTAAATACCCTCACGGCAACGGCTAATAGATCATCATCAATCCGCATTGCTGCAGCTCTAGTACTACAGCACCCTGAGTAAAGTTCAGAAAATACTTACACAACCAGAAAATACTGCCCAAAGTTTTATAATGGTGGTCTATGAGAAAAAGTTCTTTTTAGTTTTTGAAGTGTCTAGAAAAAAGTATTGGTTGTATGTTGAAATACTGAGTATTTCCTTATTTCTGATACTAAAGAGATCCGAATGACATGGAGCTTTTTCAATAATTATCTTTATTTAAAATTTTAAGAAAAGTATCTTTTCCCTAGAATGAGATATTGGAAAAAGCTCCACATCAGTCAGATCTCCTTACTATCGGAAATAAGGAAATACTTAGTATTTCAACATACAACCAATACTTTTTTCTAGACACTTCAAAAACGTGTAAAATTTAAACAAACAAAAAATTTAAAAAAAAAAATTTCTCATAGACGACCATTATAAAACTTTGGGCATCCCCAAAATAACACGTATTTTCTGGACTTTACTCAGGGAGTGCACATAGTTGTTTGGAATGATGACATTCAAAAATAGGCAGAGGTCTGCACATTACTAAGGACGCAATTATATTGGAGTGAACGAAAGCGAAAGCGAAAAGTTTCTTTGATCTTTGCCGCCATTCAATATAAACACACAATTAGGAAAGCTATGTATCCATCGTAAGTGATGTCGTTTTCGCTTTTGCTCCCAATGTAATTCTAGCTTAACGTTCGCGTACATGGGAGAATTACGAACTACGGAGTGAACAAACAGGTTGGGCCCAATATAAATGCTTTAATTCAAGTACTTAATTTGCATGACCAATGTCTACGAGACACGTTTGTTTACATAATTACCTTGGTTACGCGACCTCGTATTATCTAGTGATGAATTAATGCTTGAAAGATGATATGGAGTTCTTGTATGGTACTCTGTGGAAACAATATAAATTGTCAACATTTCGCGAAATTGTGAATTACAATGGAGTATTTGACTGTGCGGTGCATATAACATGAAAAGATCAAGTATTTTGATGCATTAGATGTCAAAATGACACGACGCGTCTTGTTAAATTCTTTAGCAATTTTTCACAAGTTTATGCTATTGAATGCCATATTGTCACATTGTATTCCTCACACTTTACACACACAGAGAAAAATGCCCTCAGGCTTGATGTTCTATTAGGACTCATTCACATTGACCGAAATCGACAGTTCACGATCTTTAAAATGTGGATGGAGGATTGAAACTGAAAAGAACTGAGTTGTCAAGCGTATTATTGATAAGAACCATCGCCAGACTTGGCTTTCACGTTAATAGTCGGCTACTGTGAATCTACCTTTAGATTACTTGAGGTTAGTTGAGAAAGCAGCTTCTTCCACTGTACGGAAAGTTCGGTTACTTTGCGGATGGAGAGCTGTGATTCTGTGGTGAAGCTGCTTAATTCGCTGTAACTTTGTGTTACGGTTGGTTCTGAGGGTTCATTCAATCCAGCTTCGTACAGCCGTAGATCAGGCGATTCATTCTCAGTGAGGGCAGTTAACGCAGACACACACACGCACGTACGCGTGCATGCGCGCTTTCTGTCTGTCCTGGTACGATGCAAAATCCAGGATGCACTGTTGCTAAAAATTAAACATGGATTATACTCTGATATTTTTTGGAAGGAATTACTCTAATAATACTTGCCATACAGGATTTCACTGGTTACGGCTTTAGTTAAATAGCTGCGGATTTGTCAGTTTAATTTCTGAAGTTGAACACCTTGGTGGATTTATTGTTATACTGGAACGTTCTTTGACCCAAGAACAGATAAAAGTTGGATTTTACTGAACTTACAAGGTTTGACATCTGATCGAAGTATAAAGCTACAAATTTGAATTTCCTCAAGTCATTTTTATGAATTTTAGATTTGATTATGAATTTTAATGTGACATACACAGTTAGACATACGGACCATCATGGGGATTGATACTATGTTACAAATGAATCAGAGAGAAATGCTTGAAGCTGCTGACTTATCTCAAAATTACAACGAAACGCATGTGTTCGCGACATTCATTATTCTATCAGTGACAAGGTAATTAGGAATGTTGCTATGAATCCCAAGCAAAATGCTTCACTATGATTTGATTTGTTATCGATTAGTTAGAAAACTAATATAAAATCTTCAATCACTGTAACTGATGAATCTGCTCCAAAACAAAAGGAAGATGTTATAAGTGATGGAAGCTGAAGAGAATATAAAGTGACACCTTTTGTCTGGCTGTAATTACTAATGAATACATCTCATTCCTCATGATATAATCACTGCAGACATTACATAATAGGAATGCTAAATATGATGTTATGCGAGATTGTGTGAGATTATTCGAGATTTTGACAGTTCGGTTAACTTGATCTCAGACGTTATGCAATGGAAGTGTTAAGACATATTTCGCGAGATAGCTCGAGATTATACGAGATTGTGACACTTCTGTAACGTAACGTATTAACGTTAAACGAACGAGAAAATTACGTTACTTCACAACGTAAATAAGACGTATATATTTCACCTGCTACTTTTGAATTTAGCGCGAAAACATCTGACAGTGAGAACAGCTGACGAAGCAGAGTCTTTCGCAATGCGGTTACAAAACCTGGATACGTGCGTTGAATCTATGAATACAGTTTATCATTGTCAACATTCATAAATTGAAAGCAAATTATATCACAAACAGGAAAACAGAAACAAAGAAAGAGAGAAAAAAATTTTATGCATTGCACTGGAAAGAAATTTAAAGACATCTTATGAATCAATGATTTAAAAAGCTCGAAGAGAACTGGCTTTATAAAACTGATCGCACGACTTGTGGATTTATCCTGAATACAGTAAAACTTTAATTTCAAGTAGTCTTAAATCATGGAGAAAGAAACTTTATATAACCCTGGATTACAGTGGTCAGTGCAATAAGGAATAAAGTGGAAATAATGAGTCATAAAGTGTCGCCTAAGAAGGACGGAGAAGCACGACTGAAGAGAGCTCTGACCATAGCGGGAACAATTGCAGGTCAGTGGGCTTTGTTGTAGGGGTTGCTATGTGTGGGGAATGAGATGTGAACGGGGTGGACTTCTTCAATGGGGGATCCTACCATGGTTGGGAGAGTGTTGAACTACGTGTTACAGTGGTGGTATGTTAGAAAGTTTTATTTGTGTGGAAGGATGACTATCCTCACTTGTGAAAAACAATCTCTTGTAAGGTTCATCAGCAGCTTGAATTAGAGTGATGTGACGAATTGTGTTGTTGCTTAGTATTCCTCAAACTGAAAACGAGGTTGAGTTCAGAAGATGCAAACTTAATGGCATTAATACCCATATTAGGAGAAGTGTCACTGGTAATAAGGGTAGATTGATGGCAGATAATGTTAGGGGCACTGATAGCAGACGGAATTCTGATAACAGACAACAGAGAGGCTGGTGCTGCACCCATTCTCCCTGTGACCCAGCCTGACTGAGGGAGAGTTCCTCAGGAGTAAAGTTCACAGAAAGAAGACGTTAGTGTCAGCATGCTCAGAGAGGTCTAAGACCCAGACTGTAAAGTTTGTGACCAGATAAAAATGCAGACTGTGTTCTGAGAATGTAAGTAAGTATGTCTGTTCCAGCTCGTAGTTGCGGATTGAAGAAACTCTAAGTCCAACAGAAAACCACTACATGGATAATGACAGCTAATAATTTAGAAAGTAGACCATTTACTTCCTGTCTACGGTTTAGAAGGGAGAGAACCTGGACCCAGCAATCCAATTCTATTTGCTTCAGTGCACTAAAAGCAACGTGTCGACCTTTCTGAAGGTTTGCTCCTTCTTCGTTTCCACAGTTTCACAAGTTTAACATTACTGAAATTACATAACTATGTGACAAATCCTTCATAGCTTAGAAAGACTTTGCTGGAAGGAGCTAGAGAGCAGTGGAGAACTAAAGAGTAAAAGCAAATGACTTTATATGTGGTGAACACAAGAAGGATTTTTCGCAAACTAGATTGAATTAGCAATACCAGCAATATAGTCTCTCCAATGTGACAACAAAAACAACAAAATGCTACTTTCGGTGCGACCTTCTCTCCTTACCTCTGGGATTTCAAGTCAATGGTCTCCTTACTGAGCGAACCAGGCATTGTTTGTTAGTTTGACACTTTCAAAATTCTGAAATAATCATGTTCTATTGATTTCAGATAAATAATCTCATCTGAGTCCAAAAATCCAACTACCCGTGAACAAAAGTCAGTTTAAAGATATCTTAACCAGCACATGTCAGCTTAGCTCAGTAATGAAAGCCTTGGGTTGAAACTGCAGTGGTTCCAGATTTATTTCCACTAGAGGAAATATTTTGTTGCTGGAAATTTTAGTTTTTACATATTGGAACGTGTTTCCCAAAGATTCAAGGTTCAGGAGACTAAGTTTCATGCAAGACGAAGGAATTGTGTCATCATGATCTAGTCGAACTTACCTACACGATCTATTCCCACTGATTGCACGTCCATTTGATGAATGGATTTAACTATAGCGTGTGTGTTGCTAATTGATTTACCAGAAATAACACAGTAGTAATCCTATTGCAGTCAACTTCCTAATTTCCCTCGACATGGTTGGGAAATAAGCTTAAACATAGTCCAGGTCGAAAAATCAGTGCAGGTCTCTCAAGTGTTATTTCCCCCGTTATGTATATATTTGGCCAGGTTGATAACAGGTTGATCGTTTAATACCTCACCTGTTTAATCTGCATCCGTTATTAATGACAGGTAAATTACTAAACAAACGATAAGAACTCTCACAGAGTCCATTGCGCGTCTCATCAATTACAGTAAACATGGCAGGTCCACTTCACTTTGGTTGCCACGCGACATGTAAATTAATATTTGCTGTGATTTAAACTGCAAAGTGCTCCAATACTGTTGTACATTTCAAACTATGAAGTAAAAACTAAAAGCATCACGTTGTGTCATTGGACGTTCGCAATGCTAGCACGTAAAATGAAAATGACGTCAGCATGGCAGCTTTCTGTGTAAACAAATTCCCACCAAATAACTGCAGCCTAAATTAGGTCTACTTAGCATAAAAGTGCCAAGACAAATTCCCCAAATCTTACGGGCACCTCAACTCAATCACTATGCTGACTCTAAAGGATCAGCAATTAACACACAGCCTCAACATGACATCACTATGCGTGGCTTCTACAACAATGACATCCGCATCACCATCAGCATCATCATTATCAGTGTCAGTCTCAGCACCTTACACACTTGGTAAAGCAAGTAAGTGTTGACTATGTTTTCATGACCAAAATCTTGTTCTTGGATGGTAACTGCATCAGACACCAGTTTCAGGCAGAAATGTCTAAAGCTATGGTCTGCATTGGCAGACAATGTCATATACCTTACACACGTAGTAAAACAAGTAAGTGCTGACTGTTTTTTCATGACCAATATCTTTTTCATTGCCTGGTAAAATAGGCAAGGATCTTTTATGGTTAAAATAAACCTTGCCAAATATTTGACAAGTATTTACCATGCATTCGATATTATTTTACCAAAATCTTGTGACATCTTCACCAAATCTTTAACAAATCTTTAACAAAAATTTAATTCAACAACTGATCCAATAGTATATTCAACCAATAACATTTTGGCAATATTGATCTATTTTAGGTAAAACTCGATTATTGTTAAAGGGGAAGGGGGACTCCTGGTTAGTTGGGTTTTTTCACTGAAGCATTAAGTAAGGATTATCGTTAAATCCCCTTTAATATCGTCAGTAACGAAAAAAAAACGTGTTGAGCCGAAGGAATTGTTGTTAAAGAGACTGTGATTTTACCCCTCCGGCAGTACATCTAAAACACTACAGTCAAGTTTTCCCTAAAGTAGATCATTCTGCCAACATTGCCAGAATTGTATTGGTTGATCAGTTGTTGAATTAAATTTTTGATAAAGATTTGGCAAGGATTTGACAAAGATTTGCCAAATATTTGGCAAAGATTTGACAAGGTTTTGGCAAAATAATATTGAACAAATGGTAAATATTTATAAAATATTTGGCAAAGTTTTGTTTGACCATAAATGATCCCTTGCCTGATTTACCAGGCAATAAGCAAGAACTTACTCATGAAAACATAGCCAACACTTACTTGTTTTACCAAGTGTGCAAAGTGCATGACACTGTCTGTTTTAGAGACCAGTATTCCAATGCAGAGAAGTCATGATACCTTAGCTTCAGACATTTCTGCCTAAAACTGGTGTCTCAATC
>JBCAUG010580931.1:0-14468 GCA_038406175.1 Haplosyllis leylae | reverse complement strand
ACACATTTATCTAACAAAAAAATGCAGACTCTAAACTCAATGTGGCAAGATGAACTCTAGACTCGAGACAGAGATGTTGTTTATTTTACTCCTACAGTATTGTTGTACCTGTGCTTTTACAGTAAATTTAATAGTTCTATCCTGAGCAACTTTTGACCTTAAAAACCCCGTTTCTCCCTTATCAATTGTCAATTCTTAGTTGTTGTTTGTTGTTTTTTTTTAAAATACAAATCAGTTTTTTGCTAGTTGCACTGAGTGCAAGATTTGTTGCGCAATTCACGGAAAAAATTATCCACTTTGTTTCTGACAACTTATAGCGTCTGTGTTGGGAAACAGGAGCCATGGGGAAACGTGAACAAAGAACTGATCCCAGTCTTTGTTGATGCAGTAATTGGCTGTTAAAACCCATCGCGTTAAAGGAGAGACCCCGCGCCTCACCGACAAGGTCACCCTCCAAGATAATAAAGGCCAATAATTGTCTGAAAAATCAAACAGCAAAAGAAAAATACTTGGTTCATGTCACCATTCCATCTTCGCTAAATATCAACCATGCACAAAAGCAGGCATTATTCTATGGTAGATATGGACACCTTTTCAAGCGATTTAATCTTGAAGGTGTCAAGACCACGTTGTCGCCCCTGTGAAAGGCTTTGTGATTAAATAAAGCAGTTTATTAGGTTCCCACTCGGATGTTTGTTGACACAGAGAAGCCATATTAAGGCTTGCATAGGTCAGCCTTGGTGGCTGATGGAAAAAGCGATGCTTTAATTTCACCGCCAAATCTGATGTCGCCAAAGAAGCTGGAAATCAATTTTAGAATAATATAGTAACATTGATTTTCAGATCAAATGTACACATTCATGACCCGCATGGTGGTAGTAAAAATAAACCGCCTGCTTGATGGCGAAGTGATAAAAACATTGATTTTTTATTCAAAGATTTTATTGTTTTGTGATTTGACCACTATTTAGGTCTCAATGGCACAGGTGTCACAGAAGCTAACCTAGTGATCTGGAAATTAAATCGGCAATGTTAATCTGGACAAATGTTGTTCGGCGAACAAAGGAATAGGGTAGCCAATAAATATCTAACAGTTTAACTTTGAATAAAGCTCGACAAGTACTAAACGGCGTTAAAGTGGCCTGTATTATGACATGGTTTTTGAGTCTCTTTCACCACGTACAGATGGCTTGTTTCTGCCTTTTTGTGTGAGTGAACAGTAAAATTGGTTCAATAATGGGCCTTTATGCGTAGGGGGACAGTTGGTTGATTTTCAAATCGTTTTCCTTTGCATAGCTTTTAAAAAAAATCAATAACACAAAAATGGAGTTCGAACCCGGAGCAGATCCAGTTTTGGATACAGCACTTGATTAAAATAGATTGTTAGCAACAAGAAAGAAATGTTGCGTCATTTTGAAAATGCACACCACATAAGTGAATGTGCTCCTTCCGCAAACATCCAGGACAGCCCTGAAAAGATTTTGCCGCCGGTGAATTAGAACATTAGAGTTTCAGACAAGCCACTGACACAAAAGGGCAGAGGCTTTAACAATAGAAAAGGGGCACTTAACTAGGGTGTTTGTTGCTACCCCGTACATATGGACCAGGAGACCTTTGTGTGCACATGTAAGCATGAAATGTGCTAGCAGCTAACCTGAGGGTCTTCTTTATGTCGTTGTGCCATGTTTAGATAGGCCCAGATTATTGGGTCTGAATTTTCAACCATGTTTAAAGAGATGTTGTCAAGTTTAAAAGATGTGTGTTTATAGTAAAAGTTGGAAGGTGTGAAAAGAGTTTATTTTGCAAGAACAGTTTTCTCGAAAAATTACGGAAATAAAATTTGATAAGATAAATATCAAATTTACAACATGAATATCGAATACTGTATTAGAATTATAAGCAAATAATTAGTCTGTTACCCTCTGAATCAAAGATGATACATAGACTCACTATTCAATAAAACTTGCGGGGTTGATTAGGACTTTTGTTGAATAAATTGTGCACATTTTTAGTCAATATACACAAATAATTTTGATGGTTTCATATGATAGCAAAGCAACTGGCTAATTGTGGCCAGACAAGCAAATTATTTGAGTGGAAATTGAATGTCTCCGGGCACAGGCAAATAAACTGCATCAATGCCACAAATAAACCAGGCAGTCAAACTGTATGCTCAGGGTGGACACATTGGATTCTCCACCATGAAAGCAAGATTGTCTTCAATCTGGGGAGCAAAGCTTCAGGAAACTGTTACTGCATGTACCATTGGAAGGGACAAAAATACAAAAAGGGATATATAACTTCTAAAATAGACACAATTAAAAAAGAAAGAAATATTTCCTTGATACCAATTCGATTATTGTTTCAATTGTTGGGCCTAATTTGATGTTGCAACATGGTGTACAACATTTTTGTGCACCGTGAAATGTAAATACAATTATATAAGTATTGAAATGTCGTAATAAATCTGGTATATAATAGATATTGTTATAAACTGGTTTTGTTTGTTGATTACCCTATGATAGATGACATATGAAGAGACATGGAGACAAGTAATTGATTCTCCAGTGTGACTGGTTACAGTGACGAGAACCAACCATTGAATGAATGAACGGCCTAAGCAGTCATAAAGCTCATAAATATTCAGGAGCTATTGAGACACTGACTTGCTCCCTCTCTTCTCCCTATGTGTGATGTGTGTGTGGTGGTGTGCAATTTGATTGTTGGCAATCATTGCTGTATTGTGATCCGAAAGTTCCGGTCGCGGTGGTGAACGGGGCATGCTTCATCGTCATGTCTTTGAGGTTAATTCAAAAGGACAGAACACAACGCAGAAATAAGTTATAGAAAGTTTTTGCAGAAACAAACGGAATAAAGTTGTCAATTAAAAACAACTTAAAGTGACTTTTTGGCGTCAAGGAGCAATATTTTTGTGAATGTTGTTGAATTGCCTCGCATGCAATTTTCAATGGACTGCTTCGGCCGATGTGACAAGTTGTTGACTTCATTGCAGAAAAAGGAAGAAGCATAAGTTTATTTTTGTGTGTCATGTCAACCTGTCGTGTCGAGGGACCATAAAGGAGTCCATCTTTTTTGACTTAAATTGAGCTATTTCTACCATCCGATTGGCTCAAGTGGAAGTCTTCTGTTCAGGAGGAGCTTTTGGAGAGGATGACACTGTGCTTTCCGAGTTCCAAGAGGAGAGGTCATGACATTTTCAACTGCTGCACAGAACCCAGTGTGTGGCATGTATTATGTAAAGTTTTAAGTTCACTGTAAACAGTGGTTGCGCTAAGCGACCGCTAGGAATTACATAGTTCAGTACACATGCGTTATTAACTGAAGGGGACGAAGCCTCTTACACAACCCGTATAGGATACTGTTGTTAAAGTGTAAACATTAGGGCTAGCTACGTGATTATAGCAGCTATTTGCCTTAAGTAAGCCAAGTGCATAGCAGTAACATGTGTCTATAAGGGTTCACTGCGACCTTACAGTCAGTGCGGGTAAAAACTATTTGCTTGTGTTACACATGTTAAGGTTGATACAGCAAACAGCACAATAGATTGAAAAAGGTGCCAGTGACAGTGGTGTGGAATAGTTAGCAGTGCATACACACTGCAAAGGATAATTGAATAACAGAACTGAAACATTCGGTCAAGTTTTTATCAGTTACACCTGTAGTATCGGATTAGTGACTGTGCAACTGGAGCAAGAAGTTCGCACGTTATCTTACCTGAAAACACATAGTGGATTTTGACAGAGCCGTAGTATGTTTAATAATCAGATAGCACTCATCATGATAAGGGATCGCGTACACAAAGTGTAGTACAGTACTCCAGATAGGCATCACCTGAATACAACATTGCTGTTGCAAACTGGGGAAGGATAACAACACACATACATACATAATCATCATCATAATAAGTGATCAAGTACGGGGATACTTGGCAGTTAGTACTATTATAAAGTTAGTGGTTTGCTTACATACATACTTTCGAGACCTCTACACCCTTCTAGAAGTGTACATACATACAGTGTGCGCTACATGTGCTTAGGACCTGCAGTTTGTTTGTTATTCTAGATGGGGGAGCATCCAAGCCACGTTATGTGCCCCAGCTACTATTTTTAATTGTCAGTGAACGAGAGAAGAGCTTGTTGCACTCACATACAAAGCAAAGCAAGGGAGGCAATACGAGTGAGTGAAGGTACTCAATACGTGGGATCATGAACTCAGTCGAGATTAGAGCACGTTGGCGGCAATGATATTTACGCGTAAATGAGAGCAAAACTGTCTGGCGTGAGAGGAGGAAAACGTAAGAGTGAAAGCAAAGAGATCACCACGAGTAGTCCTGTAGTACATATAATACGGGGTTGTTTTCTGAACTGATTGTTGCTGCAAGATTAGAATCTAGAGCAAGTTCTAGTTGCAAAGAAACGCACACACAAACGCTAGCACTTCCGTGGATACCTAGAATATTTACTTCTTTACCTGTATCGCACTTGCTACATTCGCTTATCGTGCAACTGCATCGACTTGGAAAGTACAACAACAAGAGGCATTAATCAACAACCACAGCAACAACGAAGGAAACAAAGTAACAAGTCCAGGACAACATTTTGAATCTCTTTTTTTTGACTCAGGAATGTTCCTTGTTTATTTCTAAGTGACAAAAACACGTCAACAATTGACAAGCCACATTACCAACTTAATTGTATTGCATGGCAAAAAACTGTCTGACTTCGAAACTTTTTTCAACCGGGCCAGTCACACGTCAGAATTTAATCACTGGGAAAACAAGTGATTACGGAGATGTGTCATTGCATATTGTGGAATTGATTTTATTGTACAGTTTAGATTGAGTCTTCATTCTCATCTACGGATAAAAATGGATGATTGTTGCAGTCATTTATCTGGTATTGACAGTTCCAGCAATAAGATCTCCACCACCAATAACAGGCTGCACAAAATGGTAAGCAGCATGATTATCATTCAATTAGTATTCATGCTTTACAGTGTTTTTCAAAGGATAATCCACACAATGGTTGTCAACTTGTCATCAGTATATAAACTTATTAATTTGCCTTTCAACATTTATTGTTGGGTATGTATCTGATATTCAGTTATTAACTTGGAATGCACTTTTTGGGTTATGAAAGTACTGAAAAGTGAATTTTAAGGACGTCTTACATTAACATGTATGTACTCAAATGCGAGGGGCGCTCCTGCCCTTTTGGGGATGATGCTTAGTGTTGATTTCAATTGATTTCTCGACTAATGCCTCGTCGTAGTAGCTGAATGATGGTGGCAGGAAAGGCAAGAACCTGTGTCTGTAGCGGTTATCTTATTGACTCATTCATTTTATGAGAGCATATGGGGCCCCTACCACAAAGCAAAACTAGGTCAGTGCGTCCTTTATGCCTCCCTCCCTTTCTTTTACCATCACCGTTCGTGAGTTTTTTCCTCTGTCTTACATTGTTTGCCACTTGTCGTGTTTTGTTACAGGGGTAAATAGGTTCAAATCATGAACATTTACTTCACAGTGTAAATCCCGTGCGCCTACGATTATTTGCATTGTGGAAATTAAGAACCGTCCCACATGACCAGTCAGTCAGTGGTATTTAAAAAGATCATAATTGACATTGCTGTAACCCGGATCTACAACTGATGTACCTGTGTGTGTACGGTACATGCACTGGAAAATGTCCGTTAATTGACGAGAAAATATCTTTAATTAAGCGCCTTGTGTTCTTCAGTGTTTTTAATTGAAGCCTTTTCTGGAAACATTCACAAGATGAAAGTCATTTACTTTATTGCTTTAAGTTGCGGGGTAAGTGTGCTGAAGAATTAGGTCAAGGTTTTTCTTTGTAAAACTTCGTTGTGCACTCTAAACGATGGCCAACTTCTGAGAGGAAAAGATACTGCTAAGTCCTTAATTTTGACCCACATTTTCTATGCCCAGCGACAGTAATTAATTTCATTAGGAACACAACTTCGACGATGTGTAATCTGGGAAGCATGGTAGACTAATTGTAGTTGAATAGCATTGTTGATAGGATGTCCCACTAAATGTCCAATTAGAAGACTAAAGTGGTCTTCCATAAGGCTGCATGGTGTGGATTTATCAGAAACGTCAATATTGTAAGATAATGCCGAAATCAAGCGTTTGCGGAAAGGGTACACCAAGAGTTGGAACAATAATATTTAGTGGTTGCTTGGCATCTAATGGATTTGGAATGGTTGGTGTTGCACCTTGAGGAACAGTAAATATTATTGTAAGTTAAAAGGCTTAATTTTACGTTTTCTTAGGTCAAGCTGAGGTCCGAATTGATAGCACTGTAGGTTTCTTTTGTGGATATTTAAGTTTTAACAATTGTGATCCAAAGGTATTCTGACCACGGAGTCAATATGTGTAGGATTTAGGATCAATGGGCGGGAACGCAAATGTTTTTGTCGGTTTGATTGGCGATTAAATTTGTAGTGAAACAGATATTGTATGCAAAAGAACTGAGCAAAAGACTGAATCAGGTCCGTATATTTTGAAGGATGTCGGAGAATTAATTGACTGGAAGTTAACAAAATGTTTCTTTGCAGCCAAAAGTAATTGAGGTAACTTAAAATCTCTTTAGACTACTGCAAACATTTTTAAAATGCAAGCAGTGAGGTAATTTGCTCAGTATGATTCGAGAGGATGATCATTTTGGGATCAAAGTGTATCAAGTGTGACTTGGAAAGGGAATAGGTGGATTTGTTCCACTTAACAACACTCAAGGGAAGGTGGCAGCACCTCACAGTCTAGAATTATTTTCGCCTGTTAGCGTAAAGTTCTTTTCAGACCCCATGGAGTTGGCGAAATGTTACGGTACCATCTCCATTGTCTCGATGAGTTTTGAATCTTCTTAGAAGAAAAGGTTACGACAGTAAAGGGCTATTCACCAATTATTTCATGTGTTTCATGCCACAAGAGCCAAGGAAGTCCGCATTAAGTAAATACATCGTATAGTTTTATTCTCTTTTTTAAAAAATAGAATCCTGGTTCATTAATTAAATACACGTATTGCAGAGAAAATGCAGAAATCCTATTTTACACCCATAACTTAAGTGTTTCCATTTGTGTTTCGTGAGCTTGTGTCAGGAAGAATTGTACTTAGTACATCATGGTGCACAAACGAGGTCAGATCACCTTGCCCGGTATTGCACCGGGATGACCTGTGGTTACTAAAAACGATGCGATGTAAACCGCAGACAAGGAGCCCGGACAGGTAATGAAGGAAAGATGGAAGGGCAAAGTGGGTGCTAATACATCAGTTTACACCTATCAATGTGAAGCGGAGTACTCGAAAGGGGCGCGGGGATGGGTGTCAGAGATCGGACTATTTGAGATTTTCACCTGATAGTACCACGAAGCGCAGCCTGATCTCGACCTTATGAATGTGTCAATATTGTAAATATCAAATAGTTTTGTGAGATAAAGGGGAAGAAATAGTGTGGCAAATGCTTCTTTCACAAGTGGATCCCACTTGAGGTGTTGTAGAAGTAGAGGCAGAAGCGACTGACTAACCATCGGTCACTGATTTTTGATTGTAGGACACTGGGCATTGACCAAATGCATTGGCTATAATGTCAATGTGCTTTGATGGTAATCTTTCATTTTCGAAAATGCCTTTGTTATTTCAAAAAAAATTCGTAAGCATCTGCAAAGAAGACAATATACGTGTAGATACCAATTGTATTTTGCGGATACTTTTCAGAACGGAACTGTGATTGAAAAATATCTTTGTATTTTCTTTGGAATTCAAAGAATTTTGATCAAGATGTAAATAGTGCGTTTGATATTTGGATATTTCTTCTATTCCTTCAAAACAAGAAACATCTGAAGATAGTATTCCGACGTAAACAGGGATGTTGTCCCTATGTGCCCTTAACCTTTGAAAGGCTTTGTGTGTAAAAGCTGCAAATGTTTCGTGCAGAAGATTTTCGTGCATTAGATCTTTCTCGAGACACGAAAATAAGAACATTTCTTCACTAAATGTTGACTGAAAAATCATGAACCTTTTTGTAAACTCATAATTCTTAAAGTTTATTTGAAGTCGAGTCTCCTGAAGCAAAAATGTGCAAAATACATTGCAAATTCCCCCTTGAACAAATTTACCTTTCGGCCGTGATCGACAAACTGTTGGGGTTGTGTGCGCTAGAGGACTTTACAGCAAGCATTAAGTCGTCAAGTCAATAATTTCGGAGAGTGGAATGCATTTTTGCCATGCCCTGATTATTGTACATTGTTGACCTCAGACGCACGGCAGCGATGATAAACGACATGTACGGTCATCCGACACTTTGTCGTTCTTTGTTCACTTTTTACATCCAAACCATTTCGAAGATTTTAAATAACATTGTCGCCACAAGTGAAAGTCACGCATGACACAGGCAAGTTACAAGTAGGAAGAATGTAGTCTTATTCTTCAAACCACTTCCTTCTATTCTCGATTATTTGGTGCAATCGTAATTGTACTGTACCAAGGAAGTCTTTGATTTATAGCGGTATTATAAGATTCCCGTTTCGGTGCAATTCTGGTATAACATTTGGGGTTGTAAATGATCTGGAAACCCCGTTGCTCATTGTCTCCAGTCACCACATTGAAGTGACATTAATAAAAAGAAAGATGACAAAGAAAATTGCATAATTAACAAGACCTGATGGGCAAAAATTTGATGACACTTGCACAATGTCTGTCATGTTATAGTCAAAACGCATTAATAACAGTTTCGGAAAAAGCTTTCAAAGCTGGGTCTGGCCTGAGCAAGCGCCATTATTAATTCATTGAACCCAGTCGCCATGGTATTTAAAACAATAAAAGACGACAGATTGCCAAATGTTCATCTTTCATGCCCTGCACGGGGAAACATCATGTACATTCATGCAGGCAATTGCAGGAAAATACAGAGAAACGAAATTGGTAAATTTCATTAGGGGACAACAACAAAGATTAAAACATTTGCCAAATGGGGTCATCACTCATTTTCAAAATTAAGGCACAAGACGATTTGCAGTGTCTAGTATTTTTGATTCAATTGTTGGTGGCGTGAAAGTAAATATGGAAAGCAGGCGAGGAAACAAAAATGCGTATTGATTAAATGTCATTTTAAACCAGTTATTATCATTATTGTACTTGATTTGCTGTACTTTGATTGGCATCAGATAATATATTATTTATGTTACTATTGATTTTGGATCCAAGTAGTTGGCGCCGCTGCAGGTTAAGAAATGACGTTTATTTGTTACACACGGAAGTATGAGGTAGGGGTAATGAACAATTAAATACCACCCTACTAGAATACGATATCTAACAGTTTTAATTGTTGTCACAAAAATCAAGTTCAGCACTGAAGCAATGAGTTCTCAATTATTGAGGGAAAAGAACGAATGCATTGGTGTCTCGTTCTATTTTTAAATCTAAATTTCTTTACAAACTTAGTGGGTAGAGCCAAGTCATGTAAATTCGAAGAAAACAATAAAAAGAAAGCAGAGCAGGCCATCCAAACGTTATTTTTTCTATATCTTTTTAGCTGATAGTAAGTATAAAAAAAATTCGCTTGGGATTGCAGGATTTAGATCTCCAACCCGACCGGTACATTACAAGGCAAGAGCATCAACCAGTGAACTGAAGAACTTTTTCATACTTGAACAAATTAATTCCAAGTAAACCAAACTGTGATATCAAGGCACCGGTGTTACCGTGAAAAAGGCAGACGACGACAAATTAGCTGATAGAAAAAAAATGGAAAAAAAAACATGACAATAGATCGTTAATATCGTAACAGGGAAGTAACTCAATCTCGAACTGTACCGATTAATATACTGAAGATAACAAGATAAAAAGCTGATTGTGTAAGGATCCGATCGATAACAGACTCACTACGGTTACCGCTATATATGTCTGAATAATTTATTGCTCTTCAAAAAGACAAAAAAAGTGAAATCGGGAACAAATCGACCAAAAACAAATAAATAAAACATGGTGGCCTTTTGGCGACTTAGCAGCAAAAAGCTACGTAAATCATCACTTGTTTTTTCCATTATGTGAGCAAAGTGACAAGAGAATGATCTAGCATATTTTATTTGCTTTTAGGCAACCTGTTTAAATATTCAACAGTATTGTATGTCTCTACCTAGGAGCTTTTTTAAAGCTATGTAAGTAAAGGAAAGACAATTGAAATGCGCAGCAAACGCCGTAAAAAGTTCCATGACTGAAAAATGAACAAGAGTGGTCTCGCAAATCTCTTGGTTGACGGGTTAAATTAATAGGACGATAGCTACAATTGCGTTTGGGAATTGTCTAAAATTGCTTTTATTCATTGCATAGTGTATTATTGTATTTGTACATGCAACAACAGCAAAAAGGCAGTTGTGTTGGCCAAATATTACACGAATAAATCACTCACTGAATTAGTCTGCCCTCTGTTAAACAAGAATGTCAAGGTCACTGAATGTCATTTGGGATGGATGATGATCTGCTGAACGGTTGTTTAGCCGCTTCATAAAATGGCAAGATGATACTCTGGCTACGCAATTAACCGTCATGCTTTTACTGTAAATGTGTCAACTTTAAAGGTAAATTGAATCATTCTGATCTAGAAATATGATCGTTTCAGTTGACGACCGGATTTTCTGAGCACCCTTTGCGAAACACAAGTAATCCCTTAAAGCACATTAGTTCCAGAGTACACCTTTATTCATAATGGTATCAATTAATAGATTATTTCGCAGAAGACTAGAAAGGATCCAGCCACCTTAAAACCAGCGAAGATGGCATGTCATAAAATTGGTGACCTTGGGTGGGCAAGGGTCAGAAGAAACATCTGAGGCCAGAGCCTGATAGTAGCAAATATTTGTGCGTCTTACAACGGCATCTGTTTGTGGAGGTGATGTTTCACCAGTTGATTATCAATATTTCCACAGTGACTGTGGCTGTCAACTGTCCTTTTATAATTAGCATCTTCTACGAAAGGAATACGATAGCAATTCATCAAAAGAAATAGGTCAATTATCCGAGTTGCCATTTTATCTCCCAAATTTACAAAAAGAGTGGAAAACTTAAATTTATGTAAATAATATTTTTGAGCAACAACAACTGACATTAATTGTAAAACTGCAAATAACAATGTAATTTATGATTTCCTATTGGCAATATTAGCTCGTTTTGTTGTGCAAAAAATACATTTATTCGTTGGCAACATTCTGTCTGATTTTTTATCTGCTGTGCGTATATCAGACATAAAAATAAAAGCTGCGGCAATAAAGAGAAACGAATAAAGAAATACATGGCGGATTCGTCGGAATGAAAATGTCTCGAAACCATGAAATATAAATGAGTGGTAGTGCAGGGTGCAATACCGTAAAGTGGCATATTGTCTACACAAACTGGATGATCCAATGATGTGCTTCATGCAATGAAATCCAGTAGCGATGGCTTGAGTATAAATCTGTCAGGAATCGAAATTATGGATCATACAAAAGAAGCTGTGTTCCACTTCGCAAACGATCCCAAACGAAAGTTGTAAAACCCGACATAATGGATTACACTGTGGAGAACACAAGTGAATTTAGTACCAATGTGAATTCAACACAGACCTTTTTTCGAATGAAATTTATTCTACTGTGGTCATTTCTCCACCAGAATACGTAATGTATTCACACTGTCACTAGGTTTGTCCATGTCTTTTAAGAGACAACCTTCATGTACTCAAACCTGAGTGCAGTGTATTTAAGATAAAGCCCCCTTGTCAGTATTGCCTAGATGTTGTTGGATGACGTTTTCGTACTGGATGCTTATTTTGTGATGATCTAAAGCCAAACATGGACATTGAGTACTCGCTTCTATTGAGATGACAGGGAACAGTTAATCTGCATTTAGGAGATGCTCCCTGGCAGATGTGGGGACGGGGGTCAGTGTCAACACAAGAACCGCTCCCTTCAGCCATCTGCTCTCAAGATAATGTGGCCCATCTCGTCCACACTAATAACCTCCTAACTGCCGCTGTTCAGCAAGCATAATGGCCGCCAGATAATCAAATCATTGCCAGTTATGACATGCTTGTCTTTCAGGACCATTCCAAATAAAGTGCACAGTCATTGTTGCAAAAGGAGAGAGATGAAGCACCGTCTCTCTCGTTCGTTGCTTCTGTGAATGATGCTGCAACTGTGACTCAAAAAGGACATCTTTCTGCTTGCAATTTGTAATTTAATTTGGTACGCGATGCGATCTCGAAAATTAATGATTACTGCTTTTAATTAGAAAATTAACACCTTTTCGTCAAAGGCAAGTCTGCTTGCAAATTTTTAATGGAAAGCGAAAACGCATTAAACGTTGAAAAAGTTACATATTGCAATTGAGAGCTTACTTTCATTGCTTTGAGACCAAGAAAGAGGCAGAAGAGTTGTATCGTTATTGCCTTTCCCGGAAATTCTTAGGAATCTGTAAAGGCGGATAAATCACAAACCAAGAACAATAGACATTAGAAGCTGTTTGCTCTTAACTACCAATGAATGATGCTATTCGGGGACTAATCCCGCCCGAGAGGCTCGGAGAAAAGGAAGCTGTGCGTGTTCGCGGTCGGTAGGGGTATGAAATTAGGGGTTCGGGAAGGTCAAACCCACCAGCACGGGTTCCCACCCCCACCCCTTGTATCGGTGACGGTACGCATAGCTTCGGGGGATATATTTGCAATTTACAACGTTTGGTTGAGATTTTCAATAGCTGGAAGTGCTAAATCATATTGATGTATTGATGTCACTGTAACGAAATTATGACATTATATTGGTGGTATGCTGACCCGATAGAATCCAGAGTAGCAACTTCCAGATCGCTTCTGGATGAAGGGGCCTCAGATGTTTGCAGGACAACTACAATATGAGTCGCACTTACATAAAAGTCAACCCTTTCAGTGTCAGTGGCTGCATTAAATTTCATTCATGGCCATCCTTTCACAAAATTAGCATTGAAATTTTCTTTACAAATTTCCCCTGAATCGGACCGTTAGAAATTTAGTCAATACTACAATGTACAAACATTTGGTATGTGACAGCGCGGGACAAATTGTAATTTGTTCATAACATTTCAGTGCTCCAGCCAACTTCCTAAACGAGTTCCAGGGAAATAGCGAGGCCCTTTAAGGGTTAGTTGATGTCATTATGTGGTGATCTATGTGTCCAGTGGGAGTCATCCTCTCAAAGTCGAGTCCTCTGCAGGTTCTACTCACTTCTGATTAAGGTAACTGCTGAAGCTTTAAGGTGGTACACAACTCGTGGGGTATAATCTGCCGACAGCTTAACTTCTCAGCTGCCTCGCAATTCCTATCATTGGATCGCATATGTTGTTTCAAAAATAATATTTTGACTTTTCTGGCAATCTTTCACAAGTCGGGTGTTTGCCTTAGGTTTATTTGGACAGCATAGAAAGAAAACTGATTGCGTTATTCTTCCCTGTTTTGAAGAGGTAATGAAGTAAGAACTGATTATGCATTCAGCATGTTATCAATGCAACCTACTCTTGACATTCTCATTGCGATTTAAACACAAACGTTGTTGTTTATTAACTGCTTAGGTGCCCAAAAGGTCAAAACAAGTTCATCGAAGTGAAATTTGCTCCCTATGACAAGTGGTTGCTGCAGTATAATTCCTGGTCCCCGTGGGCGAGGTGATCCATTGTGTGGCAATCAACGATCCTGTCACCGGGTTCCGTCGCCCAGCCCGGCATCAGCTCCACGTAAATTAAATTACACTGCCAGCTTAGTTAAATAAGCCTTTACGGCTTCCTACTGCAATTCTGGGAACTAATTAATGAGATACGAAAAGCCGCGTCTCACAAAGTTGGAAAAATACAATGTTCTATGTGGATTGAATATCTGGTCGCATTACAGAGTTTTCTTGGTGTGATCCACTTCAGGTGGATCGGCGATTTCGTTTTGAGGTCTGAAGTCTACATTTCCTCTTAGACAACTTAGAATTTATACGTGTATACGTTTTGTCTCTTTATGTAGCCGGTGTAACCAGTAACCGAATTTCAGAAGTTTTGGAGGCTAATTGAATGCGATTCACCGACCTAAAATATTTTCTTCCCAGAATTAATTTTATTACCTGTACTTCAGGAAAGCAATTTATGTCTTTTGGAGAAATGCTCATCAGATTTCTATTAACCTACTTGTTACATCTCATATGCTAATCACACATCACCTGTATCGTATCGCGTAAGTGATGATCCAGTACAACAAACTAATAGCACATCCAGACTTGTGCTAACTGGATGATGGGGGAAAACGCAGTGGCACTAGCAAAAATATTTTTTTGATTTGCGTCAACATTTTTGAAGTTCAGTATGCACCTAAATCGACTTTTTCGTTTTCAACACAAATGTGACATTTCTGTACAAAATTGACATCGAGGGTTTTAAAAAGTTTCAACAAAAATA
>JBCAUG010580709.1:0-14470 GCA_038406175.1 Haplosyllis leylae | reverse complement strand
TTCAATTTCAATTCTTAGGTCAATGTGGATGTAGTGTAGCCAGTTTATGATCTGTAACTGATTCACAATGTATGTGCTGCAAAAAAGTTGTCTTTATCAAATTGTTAATATCGAATGGAAATATCTGAACTAAAACGTCTATGTTCAAGACTATCCGTTGTTATTTTCAGGTAAAGCAAGTAAAAGATCTGAAGGTGAAGGAAGGAATGAGTCTCAGAGAAGCTGAACGGTTCTTCCTTCTTTTTGATGAGTTCCCCAAATACAGGAACTATCAGGTAATATTTCTATGACTGAGTATCATAAGTTCTCCAAATACAGGAACTGTCAGGTAATATTTCTATGACTGAGTATCATAAGTTCTCCAAATACAGGAACTGTCAGATGAAACCCGTATGACTGAGTACCATGAATTCCCGAAATACAAACAATTGCCAAGACACGGAGAGTTGTGACTGTAGCATCTAAGCTAGTGTTTCCGGAGACCAGTGAAATCCATCTTTTTGTACAGCATATATTGCTCATTATGAAACTTAATTCTCTAACATTTATTTTAACAGGCCTACATTAGAGGTTTGCTTTTGACTTTGGAGATGCCGAGAGTTTGTGAAGAAATCAAGGCGCGTATTGATGGGTTCAAGACTGGCTGTGAGTCCATTATGAGAAACGAAAGGATTAAAAAGTTTCTCCGGTTGGTTCTACATACGGGTAATTTCATGAACTCGGTGAGTTACGGAGCGATGACCCTGCTTTTGGTTGTAGAGAATTATGCATAGCATTGATTTTTTCAGCAAGTAAAGTAAAATTTCGTAGAACGGTAGAGAAATTATTAATTATTAATTAATTAGAAATTATAAATTAGAATTAGAAATTATTAATGCTCACTTTAAGTGTAGGTTGTGTACCTTTTCTGCAACTGATCATTGGGTCGTTGTTCTTCTGGTTTCAATTGCAAAGGGACGCTCCCGCATGCCCGAAGGACCAAAATTTCTTTAAATTAATGAGGTTTTTGAGATAATTGTTAAAAAATATTGGGTTGGCGCCCCTTCTGACGGGTTGGCGCCGCCTCATATGACAAGTCCTGGATCCGCCCCTGGAATATATTTCCTTCACCTCCAGGGAACCAGTACAGGCTGTGTTTTGGCATTCGATATGAATGATCTGTTCTTATTCACTTTCAGGGAACTAGCGCGGGTTACGCTTTGGCATTTCACATGTCTGATCTGCTGAAGTTGTCCAAGCTCCGAAGCCGCTTGAATCCTGGACTGAGTCTCCTGCATCATCTTCTAAGAGAAATACAGCAGCAGGACAAGGATATCCTGACATTCATTGAGGAACTGAGGGTACATCTACCTAACATCGCCAGGTACATTTTTTCCAGTTGGGTTACGTTTGCTCCTTCGGGTAATGTCAGCTTATTGTACAAGAATTTTCAAACTGTAAACAGTTCAAATAAATTTTCATTTGTTGTATGTGTGACGTCAATTGTTTGTTTGATCTGTAGAAGTAATTCTGTCTTTGTCTTTCGCAATTCAATTGTTTTTTGCTTAGTTAAACCAAAAGTTTCAGATTTGCCGCCATTCCTGTTCTAGCAAATTGTCTGCAACATTCAAACTGATATCAAAGGAAACTAACTTTTTCTGACAAAACAAACAATTGACTGAGGTTGCCAATGTACTTAACAAAGGGCACATCTTTTATCAGTCCTGCCAAAATGATGAATGTATGTTTCCAGATTAGATACTGATGAAGTTAAAGACGATCTGAACAGTTTGACGGAGAGGCTGGATGAGCTGGTAAAAGCGAGGGATAAGGCTGTGAGGGACAAGTTCAAGGACTTCTGTGACGTAAGAGTTCTTAGTTCATAGTTTTGACCCTAAAACTCAACAAGTTATCAAAAACAGGCTGTATTTGAAACAAGCAATGGTGATCCACCATGAATTTGGGCCAGTGAATTCGGCAATTTCTTTCATATTCACCCAGTTTTCGGGGAAAATTGGCCAAATAGTTGGTTTGTGACCTCAACAAACCGTCAATGCAGATGTCAAAAATGGATTTACAGGGATGAACAATGGGACTTAGGTCCTCCAAAATGTTATTTTGTGCCGATTGTGTGGCAGGTATCATATCACACTAAACTGAAAATTAAGGATCTATTCACGCCAGACAACGGCAGGGACGAAAGCGAAAAAAAGGTCGAAGACTATCATAAAAGCTTAAAGAACAAACGATAAGCATGAAAGAAAATGTTTGTTTCTTCTTTCGCTTTCACTTAGTGTGAACAGGGTCTAATACTTGACAAGGCTTTTCTTTCGTACAGGTAGAAATGAAGACGGTCACGGAGCTGCAGACACTTTTGTCTGTGGTGGAGAATCTACACGATCAGATACAGGAGTACTTCTACGGGAAGGGCACTCGCTCAAAGTTCCAGGAACTCATCCAAACACTCAAACAATTCATCAACCAAGTGGGACACTGTCTACAGGTAGAAAACTCTTATAAGTGATGCATTGAAATTAATAAACTTAAATTGTGCGGATTATTTGTGCGCAGACTTTTATAGAACCACACTGCAATGAAAATACTTGGCAATACCTTTATCATTAAAGTATTGTCATTACTAGTGAAGGCTAAATCATTGGGTCTATCACCAAGGTTTTGATGCAAAATAATATTAATTGTCATAACTGTCAATTTTAAGAGAAACTCTTATGGAAACATAATATCGATAATAGAAATAGAAGGAATTACTCCATAATTTATTTCCTATTTTTCAGGAAATTACCGCCAGGGGTCCTGAGCACCACAAACACCCGCGCAGACGCAGTTTTACTCTCCGGTACCCAGGTAAGAAAAGAAAAAGTTCTGTCGCACGAACGAAAAATATAATCCAATGTTATTAAAAAAAAACACAATGTGTGTCTCATAAGTGCTAAAAATAACTTTTCTTTTGGTTGTTCCCCAAATTCATGTCTTGAATATAATTAGTTAAATAGACATTTAAGTGGCGTTGACATTTTTATCTTTTTTCAGTTGAACATTATTTGGATCAGACTGACGCAATTTCGATGAACAAGGCCATAAGCGACATACATAGTGGTCGCTTCGTACTGAAACGCTCTATCTCCAAACGAACACTTTAACGGATATATAACAAGGATTATAAAGCTCTGTTTACACTTAACGTCTGCGTTTGCGTCAACGTCAACGTTTGAGTCAAGTTTTGTATTGAGTGAATGGTGACGCAAACACACACATTGAAAACAGGTTCCAACCAATTCTCTGTATCAATATTTGTGTCACCATTAGCACAATGTTAAAGTTGACACAAGCGTTGACGTTACTAAAGATAGACGTTAAGTGTAAACAGACCATAAGATTCTTTTCACGTGTTTAAATTAATTTTATTAAAAAAGACAAATAGATCAGATCGCACTTTGCTTAAGGTCCGTTCACACAGAGCAAAAGTGAAAATTTTCTTAGATGTTCATCGCTTTTTCTTTGATCTTTTTCCATTGTTCTTCCGCTTTCGCTTGGTGTGAATAGACCCTTAGATTTGTTTATTCTTTTCACGCTTGTCATCTTCTGAAGCACCTTCACCGAAACACGAACGTTATTTAGACGTTTATAATAAAAGTAAAGATAGTTAAAAATCCGTTATTGATGGTGATTTTACAATGTTGTAGGAAAAGTTAATGGTAAAAGTCACTGCAAAATAGGGACATGGTTGCACCTCCCGAACTTGATCAATTTATAGCATTGCAAAGTTTTAATGCATACAAAGAAACACTTTCGAGGTGAATGGAACTTCTTAAAATGCAGACTGTGTCACGCACGTTTACAATGGGCCTGTTCACACCAAGCGTCACAACGTAACGTTGGCAAGCGGCACCTTTGATCTTTTTGACTGGCACTAGAATGGCTTGCATACCCATTTGCCCGTCAACGTAGTGTTTTTTTTACGTTGACGGTGACGTTGACGCTCCGTGTGAACAAGACTTTAAGTGTATGATATATCACTGAAGTAAATGAGATGAGGAAAACAAGTCCTTGGTTACACTTGTTGTTGTTATTGTTGTTGTCATACTTCACGTAAATATGTCATGTTGTGTCGTAAAAGCAGAGTATCAACATTGAATGAATATCTTTGTGACTTAGCTTGACAATTTAAAGTCAAAGTAAAAAGCAAAAAGGTGCGATAAGGCCAGTTCACACGTAGCGCAAGCGAAAATTTTCTTTGATGTTTGTCACTTATTCTTTGTTTTATTATTGTTCTTTGATATTTTTCTTTCGCTGCCAGTTTCGCTTGGTGTGAATAGGCCCTTAAACGCGCTTTACTTGATACGTTTTGATCCCTGTTAGATTCCTGATAGCAGGCCGCTCCTTAGTTAGTGATGCTCATAATATTTTAAAGAGGGATCATGTTTTAATGATCACAATTGCCTTGAAGATTTCACTGTTTTTAAACGTAACCTATGTGAGACATTATTTACGACCAAATAGAATCCTCAGAGATAAGAAAATCGAGGAGTCATAAATAAACTACAGAATGTTAATGTCTCACACTATTTCCTTATCATTACAACTGGAGACGGATATTTTTACCTTGTCTGTGAAATATTTAAAAACCCTAGAAAATCAATGGCCTTGTTATTTTTTCATACCACAATTGGAATAACATTTAGTTTTATCAGGTGATAACAATTCTTTGATGTTAATTGCATCATTCTAATTAAAAGTGTTGAGGAAATCAATTTTCAAAGTTTTTTTCTCTCGTCCTTGTAAAACTGTGCTGATTCGATAAAATCAATAAATCAATGGACTTGATGGTGACACTGGACGGAAAGTCGTTTGTACGTTGGTAACGCTAGTTCAGTAGTCACCATGGACGACACTGGTGCCGAGAATTGTGTACGTTTCCTGAAACAAGCTAAAGAAGAAGCATTTAATACGCTGAAGGAAAAGGCCAAAGACGATGAATGGCTGGATGACTTCTTACAGGCCGGAGGATTAGAGGTATTGAATTAATTTATTTAAATGAATCAAAACTACCTTGGTCTACACTTTCGTTTATGAACTCGTAGATTCAACCAGGTCTGTCTGTCTGTCTGTCTGTCTGTCTTTCTGTCTGTCTGTCTGTCTGATTTAACTTTTGAACTAATAAAGCTGGGGAAATTCATTTTCAATGAACACATACATTTTATGACCATATATTTTCTAGGTATCTGAGTTTGAGTACTAATGTCATTGAGTCAAAGTCAATGTCAAATGAAAATGGTGTCATATTTTACCTAACCTTTACTACTCAGTGTTTGCTTTCCACTCAAACATGCTCAAAAAGTCAAAATTATCTGAAGGTCAAGGTGAAGGTTACACAAGACCAAGGTCAAAATGTTCAAATATCAAGCTGTCACTTAAATTATGAATGTTTTTTGTTGTCCCTGTGTTATGCGAATGTTAGATCTACAAATAGTTCAGAAAAAAATGTTGCAATTACCTTTTAAGCACAAATGCTTTGCTATCTGTTGTTTTGCAATTTTTAATGGAAATGTTTTTGGGTGGGGGCTTCTGCCTCCAACTGATCAATTGATTCAACGTGGTGTTTTATGTGACTTGAAGAATTAAAAAGTGAAAGCTGAAACTTGTGGAGGATTTCAACAAATATAAAATCTTGATGTATTTTTTCTGTCCATATAATCATATGGTTATCATATTATGATGCTTATTAGGAGCAGGTAATTTACTGATGTTGCCACATCAAAGAAAATATTCGCTATCAAGTTCACCTTTTGGTAAAATGTAAAATCCTTACTAGCATTGACCAGTTTCTATTGTTGATATTTTTAATCTTCTGTATGGCGTCTTCTTCCTTGCATCGATTATTTCCCGTATTGAGTCCTTATTGCATTGCTGTCTATTTCTAGGTGATAGTACAAGAGTTGTACTTCTCCGTACATTTCCCTTCACAAAACAAAGACACCAGTCACCATGGAGACAGCCTTCCCTTCCGGTTTGTTTCTTGTCTCCGACATGTACTCAACAATCATACTGGATTAGATGAATTCTTGAGTCATCCAGATTACACCAAGAAACTTGTGCGATGTGAGTTTTAATTCCAAGCTGTGTAACACAAAAAAAATCATACGAATAATGTTAAAAACTAAAGAAGAACCGAACAGAACCAGCTACAGAAAATAATTTGTAGAATAATTATTTACAAATTTCATTAGTATGCCTCAGATTGTGTTTGAGTGGACTTTTTAGGCACAGTATCTCATATGGATCTATTTTGAGTGGTTGTAAAGTGCAATTATAATGGACGGAGGCTTGTAGGGCCTCTATCCTAAATTTTAACCAGATACATAATGCGAAGGGGGCCAGGGTGCCCTTTGTCCCTGTACAATAGATGACCGACTAAGACTACAGCATAGATTCCATGTTCCTGGGCATTGTTACATTGTTTGCCTATTATTTTTATTCTAAATTTTGAAGTCCTCAACAACGGCAAAGCCTCGTTGAACGTATGTTCATAACTTTAGAGTTTTTCACAAATAAGACAAAATATTGGCAGTAATGGCAACGTTAGTATCACAGGCTTTACCACTTGGTAACAAAAATCCAGCAAATAAAATGTTACCCCAGTGAGCATTCAACCTAGGACCTCAGCCACTTGGATCTGGTGCTTTGCTCTCTGAGCCAATTGTGTGTGTTTGTGAAAAACTCGTTTGTTTTGACTGTATTCCAGGTTTACATTCGTCGCAGATGAAAGTGAAGCAGAACATCGTTGAGATTCTGGCATTTCTGATCCTGATTTCTGTGGACGGACAGCAATACGTTCTGGATGCCTTGCACGACTACAAGGTACGCAGACCAAATCAAATACTGAGCAGTGGCATACACGGGATTTCCCTGAGGGGGCGTCAACCTATAATTTGGCTAATTTCTTCATAAAACTGCAGAACAATGACAATTTTTTGGCCAAGAGGGCCGAGCCCCCCCCCCCCCCCCGCCCGATCGGCCTCTGCCGAATTACAAGTTGGTCCCTTATGATTATTGTTTTCATGGAGGGAAAGAAGAATAAAGCAAATCAAAGGGTAAGTGACAAACATCAAAGACATTTTTGGCATGAATGGGCCTTAAGATACGACACCTGTTGAACTTGACTTTGAATTTTACAACCATAAATATTCCACAATACAGTACGAAGTCTTTGCGTTCATTTAGGATCTATTCATACCCAAGTGGGCTCGAAAGCGGAAAAGATGAAATAATAAGCTAAACATATTAAAGAATAAATAGCAAATATCAAAGAAAGTTTGTGTTTTCGCTTTCGTTCAGTGTGACACCTGCTTAATTTTAGCTTAAATTTTACAGCCATAAACAATACTGCAATGCATTACCAAGTGTTTTTGTAAATTTGTGTAAATGCAGAAATACAAAGAATGTCACCATAAATTCTTTAATGCTGACTTTTAAAACGTTTACAGGTGTACAATATGCACCTTTACTTCTGGCAAGTTATTCTGGAAGAGCTGAGGATAGATGATCCAGAATATCAGACTGCTCTTCTCGCACTAGTGAACTGCCTCGTCTGTAATGCGGATTTCAACTCCAGAGTCTACTTCAGGAATGAACTTAATGGTGAGTTCTCTCTCTACGTTATTTCAAATGGTGTGTTGTTTGTCATTTTTTGGACCAATCGATTATGAATTGGACAAACCACTGAAATGATGACTTGTACTGAACAATAACCACTTTAAGATTAACATGTCAGGTCCAGATAGTCATCCGATCTCAAGCCTATCACCACAAGGATTTTAACCAGACTGTTTTTGTCACCTTCATTAGAAAAATTAGCACTATTAACTGAAATATATTTCACTCATTTAGAACTGGGTTTTCACGAAATGTTGAACACTTTGAGCGAATCAGAACACCAAAATCTTTTGATTCAATGGGAAGTGTTCGACCGTTTGGAGGACGAGGATGTACTCTACAAGCAAGGGAATGACAAGGATGACGACGCCTTTGACGACGTCGATAGTATGGTCACTGACGCAGTGTTTTTGAAACAGATGGCACCACGCAACAGTCGTTTACTGTTCTCATTCGTGCAGGCTTTACTGAAGCACCCGGATATGAGTTCAGTAACAGGGTAAATTCAATCATCAATCATGGGGGAGTTGGAAACTGCAAATTTGCCAAATTTCTCAAAACCCATTGGAATTGCAAATAATTTGAACCGAAGGGTGAAGGATTTGTCGCGACGCCCTAAATTTGATAATGAATTTCAAAAATTTCAAAATTTCTGCGTCTGCGGTTAGATCCTGTTTTTAATCAAAAGCCGAATTTTCTGTTCGTCTACGTATGAAGAACTCTTTTACTTTCTCGCCTTGACAATCACAGACAAAAGTATGATTTTGACAAAAAGGGAAATTTAATGAAACAGAAATTTTAAAGCCATTTTTATTGACAGGCCACTTCGGAAATCATTGTATAACTTTACTCAAACAAGAAATGTGGACCAGCTGATAAAAGTCCTGCTCCAGGAAAATGACGAACAAACGGAAGAAAAGAGTGACGTCATAGCTTCAGAGGAAGCGGATGCGGATGTGTCAGATGGCATACCCGTGCCACCGCCTTTTTTCAATCTAAAGAGGTCACCACTAGATGGTACACCTTGGCAGAAAAATGAACATGCGAAACAATTGCTTGAGAAAATACCAAAGCCATCCAAGCCAATGATCGGCCTGTCCTGGAAGAAGGTGGAAAGACTTACGAGTGAGTTTCCAACCACTTTAAGATGAATGATATATATCAAAACTCCTAGAATACTTTAGTTTTGGTACTTTTAAACTGTTTTTCTAAAATTCTATTTAGTTTAACAATTTTCAACATCTTTTACACTTTCAAAATGTATTGTAAATAATTTGTGAATGTTTTATGTACAGCCAGTGACAGTGAGAGTATCTGGAGGGAAGTAGTTTGTATGGAGGACCCCATTCCTGTTGACACAGTTGCCTTGGAAACGCACTTTTCTCAGGGGACTGTTTCAAGACTATCGTTACGACGTTCAGAGGTAAGTAAATACATGACGTAACACAATAATATCTTTCTGTCGAAACAATCCGAATATCACACAGATCTCCAATGCTTTTATAATAGACAGGTGTGTCTGATAGTTTGTGGGGTGGGGATGAGGAAATATTGGGGTCAAGTTCAGTGCAAAGGTCATTGAGTCAAGGTTAAGATAAAAACATAATTTTTATTTCTACATGCTTGTATTCAATTAAGGACATTCAAAGTTTACGTCATATCAACAACAAATTGGAAAAAAATTCTGTTTGGTACACAAATAGCAACGGTGCTTTCCAAACATTTAAGCTCTCATTTAAACAGGAAACAAAGATGGACGATAAAAAGAGAAGAACGGTTGACATAGTACTGAAAGCTCATCCTGAAATCAGGGGAGCAGTTCTACAACTCAAGTGTGGGAAGGGTAAAAACATTGAGACTGGAACTCTGGAACAACTCTCAAAAATCAGACCAGATCCAGAAGAGGTAAGGTGAGACTAGAACTCTGGAACAACTCTCAAAGTCAAACCAGATCCAGAAGAGGTAAGGTGAGATTGGAACTTTGGAACAACTTTCAAGAATATCACCAGGTCCAGTAGAGGTCTTGGCCTCCACAGTGAAAGTAGGACAGAACCTAATTTGTTGTCATAACCATTTTGCAATTTGTCAGAGTGGAATTAGTTGAATGGTTTAATAATATCGCCAAATATGGTCGCCCAGTTAGCCAATGACCTTTGTTGTACCAAGCATTGTTGAGGTGTTAATGAACAATATAGTATTGCGATTTAGTATCCGTGCAAATGATTGGACAGTAGAAAGTGCGATTACAACAATTGAATTACAGTAGAAATCAATTAACACTAACACGAAACCTTGTTTACATAAATCGAAAAATATTTTGTTTGCAACATAGTTTCACTTTGTTGGGTGAAAGTTGAAATTTCTTCAGATCTATTACTTATTTTAAATTTCAGTTAGAAGCCGTAAGGAAATTTAGTGGTGACAAAACTAAACTGAGGGAAGCTGAGCAATTCTTCCTCCTCTTTGAAGATTTCCACAACTACAAGGTGATACATTTAAAATGAACAAACGGTGATACTCTTTTTGAATTAATCAATTGAAGCAAATCACGTTAATTTAGGGTTCATTCCTTACTCATGGATATTGCGATAGATAGCCAGACCTAAATTTTAATGGGTTAAATAGTTATCATAATCGGTCAGTGCAAATGATTCTTTGGGTTTAACAAATATGTATGCACTTTTGGAAGTAAAACTAGGTGCCAGTGCGAAAAGAAATTCGTCCAGTACTATATTTTATGGGTAGCTATGCCCGTCGATGGGAGGCGAGTTATCTGATTGGGGTGGGGCACCCTTATCTTGGGGAACCCCCTTCCTGGTAGCAGGACTGGGGTAATCCCCCTGCACACTGACGAACAAAGTGAAAACATTACCTTCCCCACCCTTAGGATGCGGGCGGTAATATTTTGTGAAACAACTGAGGCAATTCGTTAACGATAACGAGCAAATTACCATCGTTTTTTTTTTCAACGTTCAGGAATTTATCGAAGTCGCTTTGCTGAGGAAGAAACTACCCAAGGCGAGTGACAGGATAAAGCGGAACATCGATGCGACGGTGCTGCTGTGTGAACAGATCATGAACAGTTCGTCCCTGAAGGCTTTCCTAAGATACGTGCTTCATACTGGCAACTTCCTCAACCATGTCAGTTAATTGGCCATTCAATTTTCAAACTTCTCTTTTTTTGGGGAGGGGTGGTATCAGCCCTTTTTTTGGGTATGCATAGCCTTGTTTTGTAGCCTGGGTTCATCACTTTGCATGTGTGCCTCCATTGCCTGTAACAAAATTGATTCCTCACATTGATCTCTGATGTGACACCTATTGACATCTAAGCGGTCAGCATGGCAGTTTATACCCTTGACCCACTTACTTTTTGGAAATTAAAGACTTTGTTTTATTAATTGTAAAGAAACATAAAATCTACATAAAGTTTTTCTTGTTTTATTCTTGTGATTCTTTCAGCATTGTACACTGTTTGCTTTACTTAACTATTGGTATCTTCGTTTTTCAGTCCAAGGGTACCGGAAAAGCCGTTGGGTTCCACCTTGCCAGTTTACTGAAGCTCTCGGACCTAAAGAGCAGCGTGAACGAGAAGAGAACTCTCCTGCACCACCTAGTGGGAGAGATAGAAACTAAAAATCCGCCATTGCTTGCATTCGTTGATGATCTCCACCAGAATCTTACCGACGTCAGCAGGTACGATAACCAATTAACGTTTGATTTAACTCAACTAATCAAATGCAAAAAAAAATACGAAGTATTTTTCTTTCGTACAGATTTGATGACATCGGTGAAGATCTGAAGAAGTTCAGAGATAATGTTAAAATAACACAAGAAATCAAAGATACGAAAGTGAGACAACATTTCAGTGAGTTCTTCCAGGTACAACTATATCTACCATCAATTTAATGCACATTCAAAAAGGTTTTTAACCTGAATATTATCGTCATTTTCACTTCTTTTTTTGCCTGGTGCGTCAATTTTCTGCAAGAGTCGGTGAAAGAGTCGGTGCTAAAGAATAGAAAAATTCCTCATTGCAAAAATGCCACAAAGCAAAATTCCTAATTACCCAAGTCGAATAATTTGGTGGTAAACGTTGCATCAGGAGATTTCTTTTGGATAAGGGCACAGAAATAAGGTGCAAACAGGCCGGTTGAATCCTCTATTTCAGACCATTCCCAGATTTAGTGAACAGGGTGGGAGAATAGGGTTGGAGCCTAATTCCCATTTTTGCTACTACAGTAACTGCTTTTGCAACGTCTCGTAAATTTCCAGCACCTACAGAAAACCATGAAGGAATTGGAGGGAGACGAGAGAAGATTTTCAGACATCACCGGGCAGATGCAGCAGTACTTTTGCATCAGAGAAGATGGATTTAAGCTCCAAGAATTCCTGCAGACGCTTAAAGAATTCTGTGATCAGGTTAAACAACTGAGAAGGGTACGTACTCAGAGTTGACTTTCAAAGAATGTTATTTAAAACCGTTTTACAGAACTAGAAAAAATAATCGTTTGCTCTCCTGTTGAATTCAATTAATTTAATGGAAAATCCAAATCCAAATTGACTTGTTCCTCTTGTAAAAACAATACACTGTCCCTTGTTTCATGTGACGCATTTAATGAAGCCATAAAATAAGTAACTTTACGCTAGAGGTGTGTCACTTTCAACATGAATAAGTAATTGTACCTATCACGTACGTAGTATTCTGGGATAGGGACCAATACCCACCCTACTACCCGCAGGAATAGAAAAAACGATGGGGCCGGATGGTGGTCAGTGATATATCCCACTGAAAGACTTTCTAGTTTGGAATGTCGTTCGAAAAGCACGGTATTTCAAAGCAGTGTCTCAGACAGGTTTGCTGTATCTGCTTCCTTACTCTTCTTCACAGAAAACCCCATCAAAGAAAGGTTTGCGGCACAGTATAACCTTCAGAAATCCAGGTAAGATTTACAGATCAAACATTGGACTTTTTTCTAAATGGAGCAGAACTTTCAATGAATTCAGGAAAGTCAGCAAATTTAGAGATTATGGGAAATCACTGAAGCATTAATTGTGTTTAGTTACAAGATCCTCTCTGTTACCATTGTTATCCTGACACTGAAGTAGCATGCTGGTTTATTTCACAAAAGATAACAGGTTCAAATCCTCTTTTCTTCAAAAATATTCTTCAAGTTCTCTTAGAATACATCTTTGGAAAAAATCTATCACACACTGATCGTTGTCACATCTCGATAAAGTACCCGAATAAGTGCCCAGTAATATTTTTGCCACTGGTGCAAAGAAGCTAATTGAACCAATTTGACAACAGGTTGAATTAATTGACACATTCGAGTTTGTCCATAATTCTCGTCTAATCAGATGAATTTAACAAAATAAATTTCTCCAAAAAGATTGATCAGGGATTGAACCCAGAATGATTGTCTGGCAGTCAGCTACATTAACCAGTAAGTGTTCCCTATGTTTGTGTGAAACTGTAAAAGGAGTCTGATCGATGCATGAGTGATTTTGTCACCCATCTGTCTGATTCATCTAATTGGATGAAAATTCTTTCATTTGTAACAATTATACTAACAGTTCTGGGTCCATACTTTGAATTTTTCCAGGGATATCAATCTGCACATCCGGCTCAAAGACAGGACAACTCATGGATCAAGTAAAGTCCATGATCAATAAAGGTCAATACGGTTACCCACTGAGGAAAACCCGCTCTCAACACAACATAGTGTAAAGCACGGAAACTACATTCTGATGTGGATCCTTTCCAGCAGAGGTTGAGGTTCAGATACAAATCGCCTATTAACATACACGACTGTGAAATCGAGTGTATTGAAAAATGTTAAGTTTCTGTCAGATTATCTGACAGATCTAAAGATACACAGAACAAAATAAATTTCATCAAAAATTGCCCCCTGGGGGGTTTGAACCCATGACCTTTGGATCATTGCTCTAATGCTCCAACAACTGAGCTAGGTAGGATCCTTATGAAGGCCTTAATGATTCACACAGACACCCAAATAGTGACTTAGCTCAGTTGGCAGTAAATTAGAGTGATGATCTGGATGTTGTGGGTTCCAACCCCACTGGGGGCAATTTTTGATGAAATTTATTTTGTTCTGTTTAACTTTAGATCTGTCAGAAAATAATAATTAGATAATCAGACAGATATGCATATCATGAAAAACTAGATTGTAAATACAGAATTGTAGTTCTTTTTTCCGATAATGTCTAATAATGATTTAGCGCATAATAACTGAACGTTATCTAGAGCTTCGTGAAGTATTCCAGTTTTTCATGAATTTACTATTGACAGACCTGAAAAATGCCTGTACTTTTTTTATTTCATCATAATTGTAAATATATCAATATACCAACAATTGGCCTTTGTTTTTCTCTGCAAATAAATTGCAATTACACAACACAGGGATCAATAACAATGGATTTTTAACTTTCTTCACTTTGGTTATGTAGTGAATATAAATCGTACCAATATTAATGCCCAATCGAATTTTTCACAAACACACAAGGTTGGCAAAGCTGCCATTATTGCCAACTTTGTGTTCCTCATATTTGCAGTTTTCATCTTTATTTACATCAAGTGATGGCAGTAAATATGAAATAAGAAATCAAGGGGTATATGAGAATTACATTTTAAAGTTAAATGCTGCATTGCACTAGTTGACATTTTGTGACAGAGCTAAAACAATGTTGACTGTGTTGCCATTCTTGCATTGCGGAAATATTCGAGTTTTTTCAAAAGTCTTGTCTAATTAGATGAATTGGACAAAAAGAATTTTTACAAAAGTGGAGTTCGAGTCCA
>JBCAUG010580598.1:0-14470 GCA_038406175.1 Haplosyllis leylae | reverse complement strand
GTAGTGGGTTCAAATACCACTTTTTACAATTTTTTATTATAAATTCTGTAGAATTCTACAGAATCTCATTAGGAAAACCTCGATTGTTCATAATGTTTTTGTAAAAATAGCGTTGCTGTCAGAAGGTAATGTTGACCTAATCAGATAAATTGGGCCAATTAGTCTAGCGTATGCAGGTAGTAAAGTCTTATGTGTTTTATTAGTCTCGATACCGTGATAACCTCCGCGGAAAGCTGCTTTAGTGAAAGCTTATGTGTCGTGCCGAAAGGGATATTCTCAGAATGTCGAGAATTGGAACGTAGAATACCAAGGATCGATTATTAGCTTTGGTAAACCTGGAATTTCCATGGTCGTTCCAACCCTCACATATTTTGTATTTTGCTTACTTTTTAAGTTTTGTTCCTCACATTTATGAATTTGGTTTGTGTGAATAAAAAATAAACACTTGTAAGATATTCTTATTTTTTCATGTGATTCAGCCAGGAAATCTGCGAACGTCCACAGAAGGGTATTGATTTGATTTCATTTATTTTAACATGCTCTATTTGAGCCACAATCATCTGGTTATGTCCTCCTATTTGTTTTTTAATTTGGACAAATTAGGTGAATTAGTGTAAATTTTTTACCGTTAAAATAATTCGGTTTGCCATCTTCTTTAAGCAATAGCATATTAAAAACTCGAGTTGGGGTTTCAGGGCAGGACGTCTTGGAAGTTGTGTTACAATTACACCTGTCTTTGGATGCAGTGCATCATATAGGTAGCCAGCCCCTGATAATGTCAGGTCATTGCGGCCTATCTAGCTTTATTATAACTTACATGTGTATAGTATCACAGTGATTTTTTTTCTTTTCCTTTCTTGATATATAGTGCTAATGCAGGGTTTAACAAGAAGGTTGGATACAATAGAAATGCTTTGTTTTGGTCGTCTGCTAGAATAAGAAGATATAATTTCAGAGGTCACCAGTAGAAGTCAATGGAAGAAAGTTATATTGAAAATTTTGATACGATTTCATATAGTCATTCTAAGTTGCTCTGAACCATCATTTTTCAGGTTGATTTCTCTGTTTTGGCAATGATAACACAGAATGGAACCCTGGATGTCCTACTTTACTGGTCAGAAAGTATTGACACTGCATGGAAAGGATTACCGTAATGACCAGTTTCCTCTGGCAAACATATTTTTCCTTTGGCCACTTCAGCTGTTTGATTTGCTAATCCCAAAAAACCAGATACCTGGGAACCAGATTATTTATCTTTTCCAACTGAGTGTTTTTTCCAAAGACTTCAATGGAGGCACTCTGTTCAATAAATACTGTATATTTTCAAACTAATCAAAATAAGAATTCCAATGTATTGATATTTATGACGAGCCACTCACCATGGCCATAGAAAATCTCTTACTGATTTTTCAACTCTCCAAGTTTTGACAACCATTTTAACAAACTTTCTTTAAGATGTACTATGAGTTCTCTTGCATAAATGATTAGCTAGAATCAGAATCTACATGATTTCCCGGAGCAAAATTGTTCAGCTTGATGTGTAGAATCTACAATAAAAGTTGCTCACAATCTGAAAAAAAAAACTTTTGAGATATGGCGAAATTTAGTTTGCGACTCAATGAATATAGGGGAAAATAGCCAACTTGGAAAGCATGGTTTCGGGTCATTGCACAATCTCATGTGAACATGTTATCTCAATGAGGAGATCCTACTTCGACATTGACTTCACTTAACAAAAGAAGGTGGCCAAATTTCCCTTAATTCACTGCTTCGGATAGCCGATGTCTGATATCTGAGGTCTGTATCGCGGCATCTTTCCAATGCATTTGCCAAGTTCGTCAGTTTATTTAATTAAACTAAATTTGCTGCACATTTGCGGGCCACAAAAATAGAATTTATACAGTACAGTTAAGTTTGTGCTGACTTACTAATTGTTGGTGCTGATGTGCTATTAGATGTATTGTTGTGGTATTTAAATGCTGAAAATCATTTTCGGAAAGAACAGTCCATTTATTTTCCTCAAATGACAACACAAGAAGGAATTGTCAGAATATTGTATCAGATGTAAATGTCAGAGTATGATATATTCATCGGGGTCAAGGCGAAATACATGTGGTGTAAAAGACATTTATTCTGTGCCACTTAAATTCATATCCATCCCAATTTCCTGTACATTTTATGTGAATTAAGTGAGGACTAAAATAGTTTCAGATTCAACGAAACAAATTGTTAATGGAAGGTCGACTTCAAATGCCTCACAAACATTTCGACCCTCTTTCTAGAATACATTTTCCGCTCACATATTTTCAATTAGAAAACAATCTCGAAGCAACAGAATGGTGCCGAACCTTAATGGTTGCCGGGTTTTTTTAGCTCAACTTGAACTCTCATGTGCTACACATTAATAATAGTTACATTCTTTGGTTTTTTGTCGTCTGGACATTTGAGTGTTATCTTTTCCTTTTGAAAAGTTTTGCATAAACATTTGTTCTCTAAAACCATGAATCCAGTTGTGATACTTATTTATCGTAAACTATCCAAAAAATAAAAAGGTCTGTAAGACGTTACAAAATTTTCTACTTCAGTCATTGTGCCTACTTATCGAGATTTCTGGACTTTCTAGCGTAATTAGTTCCCACATCAGAATTTCTTCCGCCAGCGGTACCACTTTACTGTGGTTACAGCCACAAATGCCCTGCAGTTAAAATCTTGGCATTTCAGTCCTAAGGCTGTGTTATTCTGAACTCTGAGCTTAGTAATTTTTGTCTGCTGTGCTTAAAGGCATTAAGATCTGAAAGTTTGAGACTATTTACTACAGCTGAAGTAAAATTCCTTCACCTTTGATATTAGATATAATGACAAATCATAGTTGTTCCTTTTGTACCCAGTGTGACATCAGAAACTCGTATATTTCATAAAAATTCTATTTATTTAGCCTGAATTTGGTTTTCAAATAATCAGAAAGATAAGGAATTGCAGACTTGTACTGATGTAACAGTCTATCATTTTCCTCTAAGATTTTTACAATTTCTTCTATTTCCAAGACAGGTACTGAGTGTACGATTCGTGAAATTATCCACGAAGTCAACTGTGACTTGACCAATCAAGTACAACCAAAGAAACATTTACGATGACACCATATATATCCCTGTCAAAATGGCAACTCCCCTGTCCAGATGAAATTTTATATAGGACAACAAGCAGATATGGTAACAATGTCGCGATCTTCTGCCAGTACGCGTACCAAACATGCGATAAATTTGAAACATGAAAAATTGAATGAAAGAAAAATTAATTAATTAACGCAGCATGCAATTTAGTTATACCGATAAATTCAGTTTGACTGTGAAGAAAGAACTGTATTACATGGCTTGAATTGGATTTCCTAATTACAATCCGTGTATGCGGGTGATGTAATAATTTCAGTCGGGTCCGTCTTTGTGTGTATGTGTCTGTCTGTCTTTTCAGGTTGTAACTTTAAGGGACCGTTCACACTAGGCGACAAGTTAAAAGTGGGTTCCATTGACAACAATGATAATGCATAATTTTTTTGTTTGTCGTCAAGTGTGAACAGGGCCATTAGTAACAATACAACCTATTCCTGACGACATAAAAAGTTCACGACATTGTCGTCAAGTGTGAACGGTCCCTTAAACTGCTGAAGCTATGAACTTCATTTTCAGTATACAGATGCAACTTGACCATTTCTAGGTGATGTTTAAGTATCAAGGTCATTAGGTCAACTTCAAGGTCAAAGGGATAAAATATCATATTTAACCTGAGTTTTATTTCCATATGTATGTTTGTATTCCACTGAAGCTCCGTGAAGGCCAAACACAAGCACAATGTGACTGAATGTTAAGGTAGCTGGGCTGGAATTACTCAGTTGGTAGCACATCAGTGACATGCTGTGCCACACACTTGATCCTGAGTTTGTAGCAATGCTGGCCATCAAGAAGTCAACAGGTGTCACACCAGAGGTGAACCTGAGGAACCCATTGCATGCAGTCGACAAAGAATGCAAGAGAGGGATCCACTCTGGCTTTGAATCCCAGGGTAGACGTCACCAGAAGTCCAAAACAGGGGTATCAGTGGCCCCTTAAAACGAATTTATGTCCTCTAAAATTTTGAAAAAGAATAAAAGGATACCTCTGAGTCTGACTGTTGTAAATGTTTTTGTAATGTGTGTGTGTATATGTGTGTGTGAGTGTGTGTGTGTGTGTGTTACACGTATGGTACGACTTCGACTGAAAAGCATTCTTGTTTCAACAATTTTTATCCTCTTTATGATTCTATGGCAACTTTTTGTTCTTTCACATTTATTATTCCACAAATGTCATTGAGGAAAATGCAAGAAAGAGGGATCAATAATAATGAACAGAAATAGCCCTCTCTACCATTGATGTCTATTTACAGTTGTTTATTTGTTTTTTCAAATGTAAAGTTCCATTACATTAAAAATCGGATTTGTCTCTTTTTTCAAATCTTCCTAGGGACTGAACAAACATGGCTTTCTTGGAATAGAAAATTATATTTAGTGCAGGGTGGAGTAGATATAATTTTGCCACCTATTTTCAAAATTAGCTTTACAACATTAAAATAAAGCCTTCCAGAAATAATGCAACAAAAGAGGGTCAGCTGCTATAAAAAGATATCTGGAGGCAAATTTATCGTCATTTTTAACAAGTTCCTTTCAGTTTTAACCATCATGAAGCTATTTCTCTAGATGTCAAAATTTGAACTATAATTACCATTATGAATCGTTGAACAGTAATTAAGCCTTGAAATACATGTGCATTATGGAATTTTTATAGTTCCTTTGTTAACGCTTTTGTACAAAGAAAATCTGGATGTTTTTTTTTATTTCATTGTTAATTTTCTTGTCATGATTAACAATGGGTTGGGTGATATTTACTGGGTAGAACAGCTTTATTAATGGACGTTATGTGATTTCTATTCCCTCTGATAAGAGTCTTATTATGGACCTTCGTTATGAATATAATAAATCAAAAAGTACAGTCGTTGTTCATGTGTCCGTATCTCATCGTTATTTTCGGTCAGAAGCAACCTGTCAGATCACTTCTGCTGCACTTTGTATGATAATTACTGACCATAAATGAACAGAATGATGTATGGATAATAAAGGGTCCATTGACGGGCCGAATTGTACATGGGGCGTGATTTATACTGGCAGTTATGTAGAAATTATTCCAAAAGATCGTGTTATTACGCAAATGATATATATCTTGGTAAAACAAACTGCAGGAGTTATTCTTTCAACAGATGTTTTGGTATCGATATTACCGTCAGATGGCCAGACGTTTCGGAAAAATCTCCTCAACGCCCAATCAAATCTGCCAAACGAGAATTATATATACTTTGACATGAAAAAAAACTTCATTGTAAAAGGTGTCGGAAGACCACCTTTGTAGGTTTTGATCTTCTTGGCGATTACCCGCGATGAAACCAACATTCGAACAGCATTTTGAAGGATACTGAAATCCTAATTGATCCAACTGAAATGCAGGATGTAACATTCGATAAAATGCTTCAATAATGGATAATTTAATCACACTTTGTGGGTGGGCAAAAAATATAAAATCTTGGAAGCAATGTTGTTCTGTGCCTATTTTTACTGCAGTTCAGGGAGGCGGAAGATTGGTCTTCTTATTTTCTCTTCTTTTATGCGTTGACATTTTTATTTAAAATACCAACATAAGAAGTGTGCCAATGAAGCAACTTCATATCAATATGAATACCATTTTCTGACTTCATTTCATCCAGTACATATTCTGGCGATATATCTGTCCAATTTTCAGTTACTACTTTGTAAATTATACAATTATAGTGTCATAATGCACAATTTTCCAAATGAATAAAAAATAAAGAGTAATTTATGCACAATTTGGATTGAAATTTCAAAATAATTCCATATGAGAAATAGAATGGATAGTGTACAGCTTCAAATTTAACTCAACATATGATATCAATATATGTCAAACCAAACATGAGAGGTCAATAGCTTTTGGTAAAAAATAACTAACCCGCAAAACTACTAGAGAAAATTGCTCCATTCAGGTTTGATCTTCGGAATTATCTTTCTTGAGGAAACAATTACTTTTTGATTACGTTACATCCCCACTGGCATAATCAAACAGAATGGCCTCGAAAATAAATGAACTTGATATCTTCAATTCAGTGAAATCCAGGAAACATTTAGCCACTTATTTAGGGTCATTTGATGTTGCAGCTCAAATAAACTATTCTTCAGCATATTACAAGCAACTTCCAGATTATTCAGGTTTGAGAATTTTAAAAAGAATTGAAATGTCACTCTCCACAATGTATGTAAGGAAATTATGTCACTGGATTTTCAATTTCGTAATGTAAGAATACAAGATTTGAAGAATTTCTCAAGATTGTCGAAATATTCCAAAAAAGTTTTGCTAATTTGAGTTTCTGAAAAAATCACGGCAATGGGGTGAAAGATGGGAATACTTTTCTGTCTCGAAAGTTACATTCTGAAACCCACACATTTCTTCTGTTTACCTTCAAGGACAACCTGATCAGGAAGCCACATAAAGTTTACTCCTCAGAACAAAACATGTTGTCGCACTTTCGCTATTTCGTAGAAACCAATCAGTGTACTCCACTTGTCTTTGCATCGTTTTACATAACGCCAGCAATACAAACCTCCTAATGCACACTCATTTCATTTTGATTCCATCCATTGTCTATTATTGGAGAGTCACCTTAGTTGTTGGTTTTGGCTTTTTGCCCCAGAATTTTGAGAAGGTGGTCTAGACCTAAAAATACCATTTGACATTCTGTGAATGCAGATGTGGTCGTAGTTCTACTTGAACCTGGTGGAAACAGCTCAACACTACATGCTTTTATCAAAGATGTTTGAACTTTTTGCACTTAGAGGAGGTGGTGGTGGGTGACCCAAAACCCTAGTTTTCAACTGCCCTTGTACCCTTGCATCTTGCTCTTGTACCTTCATGCCCTTGGTGGTGGAGACCCTAAAATATACATGCTCTAATTAAAGTTAAACCCTTGCACCTACCCCCACAACCTAAGGGGTGGGATACCTGAGCTATACATGTTATAATATAAGTCATACCCTTGCATCATGCCCTCACCGTAATTATACATGCTTTAATCAAAATTGCACCATTGTACCCTTTCTTCCTTGTGCCTTTCACCCTTACACACCTTTGCCCTTGTTCCCTTGCACCCTTATGCCCTCATACCCTTGAACTCTTTCACTCTTGTGTCCTCATGCCCTTTTACCTTTTCACCCTCCCTCCCTCCCTTTTGCCCTTATACCCCCATGTTCTTTCACCTTGTTCCCTTGCATCATCACATCCTTTCACCCTTGTGCTTTTTTACCCTTGTGCATCATACCAATTTGCTATTGCACCTTCACACCCCTTCACCCTTGTGCCTTTTTACCTTTGTGCCTTCACACCCTTACACCCTGATGTGCTTTCACTTGCACCCTCACACCCTTTTACAATTGCACCATAGTGTCCTCATGCCCTTTCACTCTTGTGCCTTTTCACCCTTTCAGCCTTGTGCTCTCATGCATCATTTTACCCTTATACCCTTGTACCCTTGAACTGTTGTGCCCTTTAACCCTTCTACCTTGCACTCTTGTGCCCTTATGCCTCACAGACTTTCACCCTTGTGACCTTTTACTCTTGCGCCTTGTACCCTTTCACCCTAGTGCCCTTGTGCAGGTACAATGGTGTAAAGGGCACGAAGGCACAAGTGCGCGAGGGCGCGAGCCACCTGGTGAAACTTTCACAAACTGATATTGTCTTGTACAGATTCCACCTCATTCTGTCAGACTTTCAGATTATTTGTGAAAAGGAGATAGTGGGCATGTTTATCGTTTTTTCATGTGCCTAATTAATATCCTCATAATTATTACACAAAAGTTTGTTCCTATTCATCTCTCAAATGCGTTCAGATAATAAATTTTAAATTTCCTGTTCTATCAGATTTAAAATAATAATATATGCGATCAATTTCTTTCAAAGTTTTCAAACGAAACAGGTTTTCCATGTCATTTCTTTGGAGCCAATCAGCGTAAGGTCGACGTCAAATTCCTTTCGTGAACCCAGTGTGTAATTAGTAAGGATTGACGTGATTGGCACATTTTGGTGGTCAACGACGAGAGAATTGTATGAAAAAACTTGATTCGCATACTAAAAGAATTTACAGGAGTAGTACTATTTCTCTGTTGTCTTAACCAATTGAAATATCAAGGAGTGAAGAATTCCACTTTGGTGACTCGTTGGTGTAGGGGTACCCCTATCTGAGAAGGGGTACAAGATAGAGTGGATGGAGTACCAGATAGGGGGATGGAGTACCTGATAGGGCCTCCAGCCCCTATCTGACCACTGCTCTCATCTGGACACACACCTCCTGCCAACCATCTGGCACCTGCTCTCATCTGACCTCACCCTCCTGCCCCCCCCCATCTGGCCCCTGCTCCTGTCTGGCCTACCCCCACCCCATCTGACCCCTGCTCTCATCTGGAGGCACACCCCCTACTCCCATCTGGTCCCTGCTCCCATCTGACCCCCCATCTGACCATCCCTAGTCTGGCCCTCCCAATGCTTGTTTCTGATGTTCATTTCAATCTCACCTCGTGTGGGTTCAATCTCACCTCATGTGCTCCCCTCCACGTGAAAATAATATTTTTTGGAAAAATTCCCCCCCAAAATCGTGAGGCAACCCCGTTTCCATCAATCTCTCTACGAGTCACCAATCATATTCACCAATTGTTCTCTGAACAAGGTACAGATGGATTGACGGATAAAAAGATTTCACTATTGAATAGCTATCTTCAAGAGTCGCCAAATTTTCCACCGAGTAAGAATTATGTACACAAAACTCTTCTATATCTTCAGGCTCGCTACATCTCTTGATAGAATTAACCAGACTCTGCTGAAATATAATAATAGCCTTGCGCACTAATCCACCCACATTACTCTGTGGTCTCCTTGATATTTTCTTGCACCCAAAACTTCCTTTCTGGCACCTGGATATTTTGTATGCTTGTGAAGTTGTGTGAGAGAGAAAGGTGCCACAATTACTGTATACTTTTACAGAGGTGTTACACGTCCCACAGACACACCAAATGAAACTATGGTAACAATGACATTACTTAAATAAATCACATTAGATTATAAGCTTAAGTTACTTCATATACGAAAATCTAGGTCGAAACAAAAGAAAGTTGAACAGTTGACATCAAAGACAATGCCAACAAGGTAAAGCTATGTTTGCGTAAATAATAGTAGGAAATCCAATTGTTCACATCATAAGCTCATTCAATTTACGCACAGATAGAGTTATAAATGTCACAAGTCAAGAAAGTAAGGAACATCCAGCATTTCTACAGGAGTAGATCAGGCGATTCAGCTTATTGTAGTCTAAATTGTCTGACCTTTACAATAACAGTTTTGTAATCTATGTGGATATCCTTGTAATGTCTTCAGTCCAGACAGTTGTGTCAAATATCTGCATTAATTTAACATTAACATCAATAAGACCACAAATAGATCTATTTCTAATAATCATCAGCTTAAGTATATCACGTACGCACAGTCACATCCTTTGACCTGTCTTTGGTATTTTCGCGGGACAGGGGAATCAAGGAGTCTGTGAATGCTTGAATTCATCCGAACTGAAGATTTCACATTCTCCAGACACAGGTCAAAATCATTCACTATTTTTACCTGTAAAACAGACTTCTGGCTATAAATAAACAAAACTGCTCACCAAAGAGGCATTTTCCTTTGAGATACTGATGAAAAGAGAAAAACTTGAAGCCCCTGGATGAGGCTAGAGCTGTTTATTTCACCTCTGAGGCAAAATAAAGTTGAAGGCGTGATGAAGAATACTCATCTGATCCTCTGTCGTCTTCTGGTTGCTACAAATTGTTCACAAGCGAAACAGACTTCAATTACTGAATCCTGACTGGTGGTCCATGAGAAAATATAGATCTACGTGGAAGCATAAATAAATAACTAATACATTTGTCTGAAAAATAATACTGCACAATTGTATTTGAAATGAGAGAGAGATGACCTACATTGAAATTTTCCAATTTCTAGATTTTGCACCAAGAAACTATGTGCACTGATAGAAATTTGTAAATATTAGAGACATCCCTAAGTAAACTGGAAAAATTCCAATGGAGAAATCCAGGATGGATCTTCCCAACATAGAATATAATTTTGCAGTAGCTTTTTTGGGACCAAATGTATTAGTTATTTTTATGCTTCCAAATATATTTTCTCAGAAATCACCATTATGAAATACTCTAAAACAGTCTGAATTGAGTGCTCTTCCTGCACAGTTACATACAGTGAAAAATATCTGGATACCCCACAGGAAAGGACTGAGGCAAATGGACGCACTTTGCAAAAATTCTGCATGAAAAATACAGGATGACTTTGATTATGAATAATGTGCCTCTGAAAATAAAATGTGTTCAATATTTTGGATAAAATTTCAAGGATGAACCTTACAACAACAGAATTCGAAAATTCCCACTCATCAATTTCCATTGAAATCTTTCCTAGATGATAGATCTAAAAGAAAGAACTCATACCAATTTTATGATGCGCTAGACTCTAGAGAAAAGTTTACATTATGTGAGGTGTTCTGGTTTTCATTTGTAATCAAAATATTTTCTAAAATTGATAAAACAGCATGTACTGTAGTGAGTTACAAATTGGTAAAAGTGAAATTAGAAAATATTGAAGTTGAAGATTGGCCCAAACTTAGTGGCATTCAGTTTTTATTGCATGTCCCTACATTGACTCAGTGAGTGATGGCATGGTGATTTATGGTGATGACTGCCATCCAAGATGGCTGACAACATGTTGAAGTTGAAAACTGACTCAAACTTAGTGGCATTCAATTTTTATTCCAAGTCTTTATATTGACTTTGTGGGTGATAGGAGTAATTTTTGTGATTTCTGGTAATGGCTGCTATACAAGATGGCTGACAATATGATAGCTGATCAAAGATGGTCACCAAAGGGTAGCCAAACTGAAATTTTGAGTTTTTTTCTATGTTTTCTAAGTTTTCTGGTGTATATTTCATTCTCATCTTGTGTGAGTTCAATCTCACCTTGTGTGAAATAATATGTCTCACCTTGCATTGGAACATTCTCCAAATATTCATGTTATGCTCATATGGTGCCCTTATATTATTGAAATTGGTTGACATTAAGAAAAATTGAGACTGTAATGATGACAGGCACTCTGATGGACAAAATGGCTTGCACACCCATTCTGCCTGTCAGATTGCCTGTCATCAGCACAATGATAACCTTTGATGGTGACTTTGACGGAGACAGGCATGGTGATGTTATGTGTAAACAGGCCTTTAGTTTTCTTCAAATTTGTATTTTCATGGGTGGATCAGAGATTATTTTGTAAGCCATCAAAAATCACAACGGTGTAGGCAACAATGTTGGACATTTTCAGGAACAAACAACAGTTCTTTTTTTAGATTTTTACGATTGACAGTGACGGGTTGATGGGAGGACAGGACGGATGTACTGAGACTAAAGCTCCAGTTGTCAATATTTAATTTCTTTGCTTCAAAATGATACATTGGCATCCCCATCGTGACAAATGCACTTCTTGTACTACAGAATGTTATTTCAAGTGGCAAATTCTGTTCCAATCACTTAAAATCTTCAATAAATCTGTCACAAGGTCTTACTTTATTCGTCGGAGTGTAAAATCCCTGTGTGATTTACCGCAACAGCAGAAAGTATTTTGGTTTGAATACGCCCTATATGGTGGTTCACGTGCGCTAAAACTAGCAGATAATTAAACGGAAACTGAACTGTGGAGATTCCAATTAAAAAGTCTGCCATGATGCTGTTGTGCTGGGGTAATGGAAAGGTTCCGATTGTGACGCACGCACGTTACTTGATGTAATTCCTTATTCTGTTTAAAATTAAACTGGTACGATTAGTTATCCTCTCCCACACCGCACAAATCACTATTGATTTTTACTTATGGTTTTCAATAAATTCAGGACATTATCTTATTTCTGCAGCCACAGTACCAGATGAACACGTTTAAAAGACATTTATTAGCTAAAATCTGAACATAACTGGTTCCACCTGGGATGGTAAATTTAGTTATGGCGCCTGGGTCTATTTAGCAAAGCCCAGTTTTATTGACCTTTGTATCGATTGAAGGGATGGACATTAGCCAAATGAGAAGCCTAAGGTTTATATTCTGAAGATTCCTTAGAAGCCCACATTCGTCACCAAATTCACATAATGGGAAATTCCTTAAAGTAGAGTTCCCAATTTATCATTTCTATGTAACTGAATAATCATTTGTCTGCCATGGATTCAGCACGTCAAAGTACCCAGACAGACAAGATGATTTCAAATCATGGTGCAATATATGGGTTGATGGCAGAAAATGCATGATTTCCATTGCCTAATTAGTCATGCTACACGAAAGAATAGATATCCCAGAAATTGAGTTCAATGTTCTGCATCCAATGTTCCTGCAAGAAGACTTAAGATTCTTTTAAAATATTTGAATCCATCTATTATCTGTTATCCCGTTTGCTATTGTGTCTGCAACAAAGGGCAATTGATTTTTCTCTACATAGCTTTCGCTGAATTCATTGAATTCAGTGAATCTAGCACAAATCTAAAAGTAGTATGGTTACCAGAGACACTCCTCATCTCACAACGGATATATTTCTTGATGCAGTAGTAAAAAAGAAATTTCCATTACTATCTCTTGTTTAGTGTCCATTCAATGTAATGAGTGGCAATAGATATTTAACCAGAGGTAGTAATGGAAATGCTCTTAGTGCTACTACCACTGGTAATGTACTTGTTGCCAGATGGGTACTGCCTTTGGTAACCAAACTATGATTCATTGAATTCGCTGAATTCAGTGAAAGTTAGAGAAAACTCTATTAAACCATTATATCACTGTCATCTACATTTCATGCGTTTTATCCATGTTTCCGCTAGAATCATTTCCATCCTTTAAAAAACAAATTCAAGACTTTGTCCCGAAAATTTGTAGCTTGTGCAAAGTGACGCTGGGTTGTCTGGTTTTGTATTTATTGAGTTTTAATGGAATCTAGATCTACTATAATAATGCCAACAAATTTCTGTTTGTGATATTTGTTAGAAGTCTGGAAATTATTTAGCCTACTGTAGGGACATAATATGTTGCATTTGTCATGAAACGAATTCGGTTCAATCCAAGTGAAGGAAGACTGAAAAAGTAGACACCTGCAACGAGACGTGAGCTTTTTTTATGCACTGTCGTGAGCGGTATCATTGCACGCCCATAAACATCCACAGTATCACACACAGCGCAATTGTCGTTATTTTATGGAACTTACTCCCTTCAAAACTTTCACTACTTAAACTTGAGACTTTTCCACAGACTGTATGTTATTTTAAAATTGACTAACACAGCTTTAGTGGACCCAGTTTTAACACTGATGTCCAATGTTTCCAGACAGGACAAATTTCCACACAGTACGGTGGTGTACAATGTCTCCTCCATGGAAATGACTTCAGATCTGTACTATTTTGAAGCGCATGCTTCCAATGCTGACAGTTCATGAATGTCAGAGTCTTAGGATAAAGTTTTGCCTCGGTTCAGGTGTTGATGTACAATTTTAAAGTGCATCACGTCTTTACGTCTATGAGAAGGCACTTTAACTGAACAAGAAAACCGACAGTTGACAACTTTAACGCCACGAGGCAATTACGTGCAAAAATCTGTTTTGTTTCTGTCTTACATAAAATTGCAGCAAACTTCAAATACATTGGAACGATTTACTTTTTGAATAAATTGAGGCATGCCACAGCGTAAAAACAGTATATTTCTTTCTCAGCGTTTCATTCAGATTTAAATTCATTATTGGTCTTTTTTAAACTAGTTTCGTGAGTGACGATGAAATTCGCTGGCTAATCAGCCACAGACCGTTTTCGAGACTTTCAAACCCTTATCTCATTCTAGTTTCCCTGAAGTGAAAGAAGATTTGTTCTGCGATTGCATCGGGGCTATTCTCAGGAAACTGTGATCGCATGTTATCTGTTAAAGTTAAAGTAGAAACATAATGGCTTCAAGCAGAAACAGTGATTATATCGGCTGGTTTGTCTGAAACGAAAGTGCTGTTAGTTACACCGCAAGCATTGAACAGCCAGATTTCTTCTGAGAGACATGTCCATTAATATGCAGAACTCGTGGGCATGCTTATTCTTTTATGTAATATCATCTGCCGCCCAGAAGTCGTCAACCTATGATGTTGTGTGAGGGCTCACACAAAAATGGATTCTATTTTCTACGCATGGCCCTGAAATCGGCTAGAATCCCAAAGTTACGTAGTACGTGGTAGTTCTACAAATACTATGGTATGTAAATACTGTGAGATGTAATC
>JBCAUG010580487.1:0-14472 GCA_038406175.1 Haplosyllis leylae | reverse complement strand
ATATGAACAACAATTATCGCCGATAAGGTGGATTCTAGTTACAGGTAAATGTGCCTCATTTAAGTTTAATTAAGCTTACCAACTATATTTAAAATTATTTATACTCTTCATGCATTCCATCATCTGAAAATATTGAAGATCAAATTTTTGTCAGAATGGCACATAACGTAAAAAAGTTTTGTGGAAAACTATAGTTGCTGATTTATGACCACATTATGACTGAAATTTATCGAAGTTAAATGTATAATATTTCACTTCAAAAATAGGACAATAAATGTTAATATTTGTGTTTAAATTGTATTAATCAAAGTTTACTGAAAATGGCCAAGCACAAGAAGTAAAATGCTTACGGAAAACGAGAGTATACATGTTACTAACAATATATTATCACTGGAATTTATGAATAATTTAATTTTACATTAAAACTAAATTCAAAAGTAAATGCATTTCCAAACGGCTTTCTGTATTTCAGTCAAATAAAAAAAAAATCATTTGCAAGCATACATGGAGCTCTTACTCAACAACATGTGGAACCAACCTCGTATCACCCACCTAGCATTGAAACACAGAGACTTTCGGACAGCTTCAGCCATGATCGGTCGAAATTTACAGAATGAAGTCAAAAATTGCCAGCGTATGCATTGTCACTCACACTAACCAACTAGATCCACATGACATATGTTTGAATGTACACAAGAATACACATATATTATTACAGAAATGTTAATATGGAGGCATTTTTCCATGGTAGGGAGGAAATTTATGCGAAAGTAAAACGAAAGTAAAACTTTTTCGATTTAAATATCAAAAACTGTTTTAAATATATATTAGCTGGCAATAAGTGGCAAGTAAAGCCAGGCTGAAACTATTCAGCAACAAGAATGCCTACCATCTGCATAACAAGGCATACCATCTGGATAGCACATAGATCATGAAAACATTTACAATAGACAGAAAATTTATCTCCTTTCATTTGACCTTGATATTCTGACTTTTGACCTTGACCTATAAATGACCTTGAATTTTTAAGATAAGTTTTAATGAAATACAAGCCTACAGAAGTAAGGTTAGGAAAATATGTAATTTTTTAAATTTGACCTTGACCTTAACCTGATGACCTTGCCACCCAAATTTGACCTAAATATGGTCAAATCTGTATACTGGAAATGAAGCTCCTAGCTATAGCGGTTCAAAAGTTATAGCTCAAACAAACAGACACACCAACCTGAGTGAAATTATTACCTATCTGAATTCGCGCATGGTAAAAATAAATTTTGAAATTAAGAAGTCAATTTTGGGGTCCAAAAACTTGAGGTTAATGATGGCCCGTAGCACCTGAGGGTGGATCTATCTGTAAAATTTTAAGTTCAACCCTTTTAATTCAAACAAGAATTTAAACACAAGCTTAAAAATTCTGCCTTTCATTCTTCCTCTCGATCTATATCTACATTATTACAACAATGAACATTCTTGTAGGATCCAGCAATCCAGTATATTTTAAATTAATAAAAAATATTTTCATTTCATTACCCTAAAAGTTTCGATAGCCAAGAAAATTCTCCTGGTTTCTTCATGTAGGTTTAAGAGTAACCCTTGAATATTGCCTTTGATTGGGAGGGGGATTATTTAGGCTCCCTAAAAGCCTATTCGTGTTCAACTCTCGCCAATTCAATAAAACGGGTCAATGTGCTTTCTTCACAGAGCTTAGAAACTTCTCACACTGGATGTATCTGTTCTCCCGCACATATACTGTATTTAGTTGGAACGATTCTTCAATTTATCCACATAAATGATACATTTATTACTGATCACGTACGGTAGTTGTACGAGGGAAGGCAATGTTTTCACAGGTATCTGTCCATCTGTCCACAGGGGGCAGGGTGAGGGGCAGGAGCAGGGGGGGGGTGGGTACCTCCTGTCCAGGTCTTCTCAGGGAGGTGGGTGGGTACACTAGCCAAGTGACCCTACCACCTCCCCCAAGCTAGGTCTAGTCTAGCATGATAAAGATAGGGGGCCGTGGTCGGTATTGGCTCGTAATGTCAATGCGAGGCTGTCTTGTTTTACAAATGTGTTCATCCTCACAAAGTAACCAGCGATTGAGTCACATTGTCTCCAAGGCACATCAACAACAGGCCTGATGAAATGGAGACCATTAAAATTTACCGTTTGCAGCTGCCCCATAAACTTATTCGAATTGCTGAACGAAAGAATGCTTTTTCATCTGGATACTGTGGAACGAAAAATAAGACATCTATACTGTCAGTTGAAAACGGCAGTGCTTGCTTTCGTTTTTTACTTCGATTTAGCTTACATGGTATCTATCAATTCCTATCTATCATCTGGTCGTCTGATTCTATTGTAATTTTTTTAACAACACCATATTGCACATGGTTTTGATGCTTATGCAAGCCTTCCTAATCCCAATCTTAACCCTAAAAACTAGTATTAACCCTAGCCCAACTCTAACCATAATCATGTAATGGGAAAGGTGCGTACAGAAATAGCAAAACCTGTATGCTACATGGAGCAACTAAAAATGCTACGACGTCAAGAGTTTCGTGTTGAGTTATCAGGGGGCATCAGAAGGGGCGTCACTCCAATATATTTTGTACATTTTCTGAAAACCCCACGAAATTTAAAAAAAAAAGGTTCCGGGGACACCGGGAGCAACCCCTCTTAGATCCGCCCCTGGTACAGCAAAATAAAGAGGTAAGAGAGGAAACGCGAACAATGCATATATCTAATGAACGTCGACTTGATGAATAACGGTGATCATGATGAATTACTTGATTATAATAGTTGATTACATGTAATTATTTGTACAAAAGTATGTCTATTGTACAAACATTCGTTTGTGGAACAAACACTTGAAATCCTTTCAGTTTTTAATTAAATAGACATCAAAATATAATAATACCCGATCCGTCACTTAAATAGTCTAAATTTGTGGAGTATGTTGCTGCATAGAACCTATTTACCGTAGTTGGTGCCATTGTGTATCATGTACACAGGCAGCCACATTTGTGAACATACGTTGCGCCTCATGGGAAATATCTCTCCCAAACTTACTGTTTCAACTGTTTGCTCGCATCCACAGGAAATGGATTTCATACGTGATGTGTGACATTCACCTAAGCAAAACAGTACAGAGTGCACTAGCTCCGCTGCTTACTGATGCGCACAAAGAGCATTTCATTGTTCAGGATTTTACTTTCCAGTTTCAACTCTGCTCGTAAACAAAGAAGCATGCTGAAGACATACTTAACCGAAAGGGACCTATTTCAGAATGTTGCTTTCAAAGATGTCAAAGGTCTATTTCATCCGCAGTCATTCCTGCTATCTTTACCTTGCAGCAACAAAACACGGTTCTTTTTTGCGTAAAAGTTAATTACATACGGCCAAGAAGTAGGACCACTTGTAGTAGAAAAAGACATTGCATTTCCTAGGTTTAATGTTTGGTGAACACAGCTTGTGTGCTACAAGCAAACTATTTGTTCTGTGATCGTTCTACCTGTTGTGATAGATTTATTTTTGGTCTGTTCTCTTTTATTTTCCCCGTTTTCCTGAATAGATTTGCACGTTCAAAATTATTGAACTGCCAAAAATGGACATCAGATGTCATCAGATGGTATATTTAAAGAAATGCATTATCTATATTACTGTCCTAAATTCTATTCATTACGATGAATGTCGCCATCTCATCTATGATTACCGTCCACGTTCCGAAGGATGCGGGAAGGTAATGTTTTCACAGGTGTCTTTCTGTCCATGGGGTGGGGGGGGGGGGATACCCCGCTCACTGGTAACTGGTCCTGTCCTGGGGAGAAGGTAACTTTTATTTAATTGTCACTGGTGCTGCTTGGCGGGGTAACCCTGTCACTGGTCCTGCCCAGGGGAGGGAGGAGTATCTCCCCTGGTCAGAATAGGGGTGCCCCCCCAACTAGGATAGGGTACCCCTCTGGCGAGGATAGGGGATGTGCGGCGAGGACGGTATGCCTCTTGCGTTCACGCAGGAGGACTTTCTTGTTTTTGCATAGTTATCTTTCTTCTGTTAACAATTTTCAATTTATCAATTAATCGCCAACCCACACGAAAAATCTAACTGATCATATATTGCTTGTCGCATTGGCTTTTCAGTTAGAGTACACCTCATAAAAACCATAAAAGAGCCAGCAATAAATGGATATGAAATTTTAATTGTCTGGAATGGTAAAATGTCGCAGCATCATTACTCATAATCCCCATGGGCATGCAGAGTTTCCATCTAGCAATGATAACAAAACAAGAAATACATACCTGGAGCTGTACATTATACTTCCGTTTGGATATATTCTGATCATAGCGTTCGGTACAGTCACGCAGTGCGTGGAGGCCGCCTTCTCATTGGGGAAAAATAAATCTGGCACCCATATCCGATCAAAAACTCTGTGATCTGAACATAAAAAACCATGATTTAAATTTTTTGTTCACTAAAGGAAATACATGGGTGTTGAAAACAAACGTTATGCTATTTTCCCTTTGAGCTTTGAAAACTGTTTGACTTTCTTAACAGATTAATTCCCAATTATCTGACACAATTTTGTTCCCTGATTCAAAATATCGGTACATAGAAATTTTGTTATTTTCAGAGACCACAAAGGTTATGACAATAATTCAACCGTGTTTTGTCTCATACTTTCCTACTTTATACAATGCTCACGTTTGGCTGTAGCCCATTTTCTGCACCATGGAAATTATGGTTACATTTACTTTTTATTTGAGTGGCTCCATTAACTAGTTACTGAACTCCATCACAAAGGATGTGGTGGTAGTTACAAGATGATCACCTTGTCTCTAATTTACATTTCTTTCCAAAGTGTGTCGTTGAAATAATAAGGTTACTTAATTTTTCAGCTTGTGTCTGAGTAGCTGAATCTTCAAAGCTTTTTACATAGATCCAAGTAACATGTCCATAAAACGGGTACAAAACCCCAGTGATAAACTTCTTGGTGTCTACAGACGTATTTGAAGTGCAATTGTGACATGACATACTGTACTGACATAAGGTGACCTGAGGCATACTTACCTAATGTTATGCGAGTCAGGTTGGGGAAATGGCGTTGGTACTCTAGACGGCTGTCTTTCCAAGTTTCCCTCATGTAAATATTCACAGAGAAATCCTAAAACAAAATTTCATACCAGGATGTCACACACTAAGCCAAACATGAATTTTAACGTACAACTTTGAACTAAGAAATGAAAAAAATTGATTAAATGATTAAAAATGGATTCTCAAAATTTCTCAAAATGTCTGTGGACCACACTGAGATGTCAAATTTAAACAAATGTAATTGAATTTTGAAAAAATCTCACCATGGTATCCACTGAAATGGAGTCAAAGCTATTGATATACACATCACATACTACGTTTGTTGTTTTCCCTGTGGTATGATAAAATAAAGTGTAGTTCATGGAAGAAAACACGGAAATTTACTCTTCACAATTTATCATAATGCTTCATTATTATACTTGATATTTTTCACAAGATTCCCGCTGCTTGACATTAACTGGCAAAAAATAGGACTGAGGAAAATTTAGATGTGGCTTTTTTCAGTTTGTTCTGGACTTGGTAGATGTTTGAAAGCATTTTACTTGTTGCTGCCTCCTTTGTAATGGCATGTAGCTAGGTCATTTTTGGGTATTTTTGGTGCCTGATACCATTATGTCTTTGAAAGGGGGAGGTAGCTCTTCACTTCTGTGGACTTATCAAGCTGCTTTGAAAATGACGCCAGAGACAACACACAAAGGCTTACGTGCACGTGTAAAGGTATTGAATACACAGCAATTATCTAATGAGGGATAATATATTTATGACAGCTAAGTTTTTCTAAAACTTTGTATCAGCAGAACTAATTTAATTTTTGGTGACTCGGTTACTCTACTGATTGGTTTACCTAATTTTGCAGGCCTTTTTCCGATCAACAACTTTTATAAGATTGGGCAGAAGCACCCCACAACGCCTTGCAAAGGCATCAAGCCAAGGAAAACGATTTTTGGCAGATATGCAGAATCACTAAGTAAAACTCTTTCATTACTTAATTTTTGCATGTGACGATTTTCTTTGACATTGCCTAATTTTGCAAAATCTAGAGAAACTTTTACAAGATTTACCGAAGCAGCGGGAGCCCTGTGATTATTGGGTGTGAATAAAACTTCTCGTTTTAGCGAGTAACTGTCATGCATAAACATAACTTAAGCTAAAGTTTCCATGAAGTAACTGTAAAATGGGTGCAAGATAAGAAAAGAAAATGGTCGCAGAGTCATACCTTGAATTAAATCAGGTCTTGTGGGAGTAACACCTGACAGGATCTGACCAATGAAAGGATCAATGCTGAAAACAGTGCATACTTCAAACAGTTTGCAATTTCCAACTCAAAGCCATTAGACATTTAAGGTTTGAACACAAGAAACTATGCACAAGCAAGGCAACACGAGAGGATAATTAAGTACAATAGCATCGCATGAAATCACAAAAAAGAACCGTTATCTCAGGAACGAATAGAAGAGTTCACACTGCAGGTTACAGGAAACAGACAGACAGAGGTTCATACGGCTTTAAATCAGATGAATAGGACAGTACAGTTCAATTTTCACTTCATTCACTCTTTACAACCTATCCGTGAAAGAAATATTTCTGAGGAATATATTTTTGTATTTATACGATCAAACATAATTTGTTCTTCGTTTAGATGAGTTTCAATTCAGCAGGAACAGTTTATATTTCATTTTGGAGCAGCAGAAAACAATTATTTGAAAGAAATAGATCCCATGTTTTTGGGAGAAAACAATCCTCTTTGTATTAAAGACAAATACCCATGACACCAGTTGAACATTTATTAATACTGCAAACATCTGAATTATACATGAAACAAAGGCTTTTATGTTACACTCTGCTTTCCCTGATGAACAAAAATGGATAACCTGCATGGCAAGAGGCTTTAAACGACAGAAATTACCCAGTAATGAGTGCAAAAAGCAGAAATGCTACTCAAAATTTAATAATCCCTGGGTCTCCAAAGTAATTTCACAATACTCTTGAAACTGGTGTGTGTGATACTTTGTCCTTTTATGACCTTAAACTTGGACTGACAGGAACCCAAAATGTAGGCAACACCATTGTCCACGAAACACCAAGTACATGTAGCATGTTCCAAGGTTTCATGAAATTGTTTGTGACAACAGAATTCCGGGTAGAGAAAGATTTTCGTTCCACTGAGCAATTGATGGAATTAAATATATTATCTTTACTCTGTTGAAACATCTGACTTCACTGAAATGTTTGGATTGTCAAATCTGTTCAAAGAAAAGTGTTGAATCAGTGGGAGCTAAAAGGCCAGTTACTGTACGCAAATGAAAAGTCATGACACCCATTGGTAGATCGTGGTGTAAAGGAAACCCGAGTATTCTACCAGTCTCTGCAGGGAATGACAAATATTTCATAACACAGGTTTTAATGAAGCCACAATAAACTTCTTGCATCTTTCATCGAAAGATTTGGAAAACATGTGTAAACAAGTAGAGCTGCACATTGACTTTGTTACAGACGTTGTGTGACAGACTGTACACTGTACATTCTTGCCTCATGCGGAGATCGATTGTAAGAAAGGAATTCTTGCAAGCTGAGTTGCTAATATCTAGATCAAATGCTATGGGGTTAATCCAGCGAATAGTGCGTCAAAAAGAACGAGCAATGAAAACTATAACCAATTTACGTTCAGCAAATAGGTCTGATTTGGCAGGTAGCGCAAGATTTTATCTCACATAATGCAACCTAGGAAAAGACCTAACTGTCAGTTTATGGCGTAAACTCATTTATTTCCCAGGGATAGTTATCTCATTGCTATCGTTACAGGATTACTAATCTGTCGTTCTATTGGGAGAAAATACAAACTCACGTATATACATCTCGGCAGCGAAAGATTTAAAGAAGTGTTTAACAGTTCATGTGAATGCTTTTCGGATATTTGACAATGGTTGCAGAGTAGCAACCTTACTCGCTGAAACTTCCTATTCTTTTTTGCCCATTAATTAGGCTAAGGTATCTCACCATCAGAAAAGGCACATATGTTGTGAGCTGAAGACCCTCTGTTAATTCTGCCTGTCGTATTGTCACACCATCGGCAGCGAGGCAAGCTTCCCTGGAAGGGCCCAGCTCTGATAAGAAGAAACTAAATAATTGATCGGTTTTTCTGACCCAGAATCATGGAAAGTAATTCATCAATGTAATGCAAAATTACAATTTTTACGCCAAGCAAAGTTTTTGCTCTTGGTTGGTTTTTATCATCTTACTCTTTTGACGACTAAAGAAGACCAAGCCTTTACTACTACAGGTTAGGTACTCTTTATTCGAACACGGTTAATTCGAACTTCCACTTAATTCAAATTTTTGGTCAAATCTTTGCCGTAATCTTATCATTTTATGTTTAAAATGTATGGTTAATTCAAACACTGTTAATTCAAAGTTCCTCTAATTCAAAGTGATTTTTACTCTTGTCTAATTCAAAGTACTTCTAATTCAAAGTTTTAATTCAAATTATGTTGTAATTCAAAGTTTTAATTCAAAGTGTTTTCTTATCCAAACTTTAAAACCAAAAAACCAAATTTTCATGTAATTCAAAGACTTTTTATTGGTCAGAGTCTGAGTTTATTTCAAACAGTCAATTAAAAGGAAACCACAAATCAAAGAATTAAACCAAAGTAATTTCTAATTCAAAGTTTTAAATCAAAGTAATTCCTATTTCAAAGTTTTAAATTAAAATAATTCCTAATTCAAAGTTCCACACTAGCTTTGAATTAAAGATAATTGTTTAATTCAAATTTCCACTTTATTCAAAGGAAAATCTTGCCAATGAATCACTTTGAATTAACCGTGCCTGACCTGTACTATGTTTCGTGTGTGATTGTACATCCTCCATGTGAACACCATTTACTTGGTTGAAAATAAGTTATGTTTAAAATTTACATTTCATATTTAGTTTGCATGTTCAACAAAGGCTCCAATCAAAGCTCAGAGTCATTACAGAATATTTTAATTTAGCATATATCACACGTGAAAACAGAATGACATGGAAGAGCAAAAGTACACGTAATCAAAGCCACACAAATAAAGTTTCTACAAAAGTGCCTTTTTCAAAGAACACAATTGATAATAAAATACGGGGCAATACCTTGGTGATGGGTGGGCCTTAGCGCACTATCGTAGTCTTGTAGCAAGGTATGCAGTGCATCAGAGAAACTGAAGCAACAAGAGAGCATGCCCATCTAACCACGGTTTATGTCAATTGTTATTTACTACATTTTGAAGGACAATATTCAGAACAAAAATAATAAATCGTGTTAGTTTTACATTGAAATATGAATTGTTAAATAATTCATTTTCACAGCATTTAAGCAGTATAATAACTCTCTATTGTTTCTAAGTTTCAATACAGCTTCTGTACAGAAGACATATTAATGCCTTAAGGGCATAAACCTGAGTAAGTGATGGTTACCTGGAATTAATGGAGTATCCTCCACAATCAGATCTGTACGAACCTCTCAAACAATTGTTTCCTTCTGCCAAAATACTCGATATCCGCAGTATTACAGAATAAATCCAAAGTTTTGTTGTGTGATGTTTGAGTTTAGCCATTGTGAATCAATATATATATATATGTAAAGCCAACTACAAATCCTGAGGCTGAGTGATAAATTGTGTTCACTGCGAGGTTCGTAGGTTTATTCTTCACTCGACGACTTCCGAGAGATTTCATAGATTGTCTTTCTTTCAAGTGTTTTTCTAGTTTATGCTATTAATTTAAAATTCAATTCAACTTCAATTAATCAGAAAGTCCAACATACCATACAGGTCTAAGTTAAATCCCTGTAGGATTCCTTCTCTGCGATGAAACATTTCCAGGTTTTTTGTTCTTATTCCGCGTGCCAAGATGTACTCATTTTCATACTGTGCAATCTACAGTGAAGAACAAGAGCAACACGTTAAGCTTAAGTGGAGACTGATAGTGATCGGGATATTGTACATCTCATTCCACTCGTTTCACTACAAATAAATCAACCATATTTCCACATCAACAGCTTCGAAACTTTGATCACCGCAAAAACTTATTTATCTTGTAACATTTTGGAATACAGATCCGGCGTACAGACAAACGAGTGCCCGATCTGTAAAATAGGTAAAGAAAAAGATGTCTACAAAAGCAGTCCGTGTCATTCCCTCTGTACCGAAGTTCTGATCCTGTTATTGCACAACCACTGCTGTAAAACCGATAAACTGATATGAATGGTTTGTTTGAAGGAATTCCAAATCAATACCATTCTTTAGAATAATGCTAAACAATAATGACTTAATTGTATCACATAGAATTGATCTTCTTTCAATTTATGTTGATATGTTTAATAGCTATATATATATCAATGATAAATTCAGTTCAGAATTATATTTGTTGTTGAATTTGCAGCAGCGAGTTCATCAAGTACGGCAGTGATTAGATCTTTCGCAAAGCCGCTGAAGAAAGATGAAACATTTCCACGTTCATTCGCTTATCTCCAAATTACTTGTAACCTTTAAACAAATAGGCAAGGAAGATGATTTGGAACACATTTGTTGTTATTTACGTTTTAGTTATGCCTTGGTGTGAAAAAGTAAATAACCGAACACGGAATTTCACACATATATTCCATCCACCAGAAACGGAAGAGAAATTCTAAAAAAAAAAAGTATGAAGACTATTAATTTTTTGCTGCTGTTACATGTTCCTGCACTTTTTAGACGTACGTGTCCCTTACAATTATCCAAATTTCTCTTTCGTTTTGGAAGCTGGTAATGGTCGTTGCTTTGGGCAAATATTCTGTTGTAAATATTAGACAACTATAAAATTAAGCAGTAGTACAGTGGTAAAACAAATGCAAGCAAGATGAAGATTAGTCTCATTTGTGAACAATTGAGTCGTCAGGATTTTTGCTGTTGAATCTTTGGTTTACAGTTATTTTACAGCTGCACTTGTACAGCCACCTCACAGTGGTTGAGTGAGACGTGTAAGATGGATTGACTGCAGCTATTCTGTGTGAGCCTAAGATTTCACTTTTATTGATAGAAATGAGTTTTTTACAGCCGATTACTTGAAATATACTGCGCAATTTCAAATAAAACATTTGGAGTCAGAACTTTCCAGCTTCATTATCTTGTTTGTGCAATGGTATAATTCAGAGGAAAGAGTATGGGTAATTGACTAAATCTCTTCGTTATAAGTTTCAGTATTGTGATTCATGACAAAGATACATATCCTAATAGACCAATAATCCTTATCTTAAAGACCTCTTGTGTAATCAGTCCCAATCTCACTCCTGCCTACAACACAAATTATAAGATCGAAATACAATGAAGGTAATCATTCCTTACAGAGAAATGTTCTGAATAGCCTACAATAGTAAACTCCCAGACTAAAAGTTTCCCAATTGATACATTTTTCCATTATTTCATTATTACTGAATACAATGATAAGCTTAATGTAACCGCTTTATTTCCCTGTGTGCAAACTGCTGCTAATGTCTCATTGTATTTGACAAAGTCATACTGGTAACACCAGGGATCGTTAGATATGTTTGTCAGCCACCTCTTCCATTAATCCATTAAATTAACATTGGCTGTTGAGCATATGGGAGTAATGCCTATTTATTGATAAAAATGTATTACACCCATCTAACATAGTCTGAGAGTTTTAGTTATTTGCGTGTAAATCCAAGAAAAAAGGAATCAAAATGCTTAAAGGTCACAGTTTGGATTCACAGTAAACTGCGATACCCATTTGATGGACTTCTGGAGAAAAATGGCTGATCAAATCCTAACATTTGTTCTCTTAACTGAACGATACAATAAAATCTGACAAAAAGATGATATTAAATATGATAAATTGTGCAATTATGGTTTTATTGCCCAGCTACCTATTCATGCATTTTTCAAAGTGTTGATATCACAATATGACATTAACGGCAAAGGATAGTTTACTTTACGTATACTTTTAATATTTATGCCTTTCGTTTCATCTGACGTGTTGCACGTCACTAGTTCTGTGAAATTGATTGATTGATTCCCGACTAGTTTTATCGATCGGTATTATTACTCAGAACGATACGTTAGATTCTCTTCACAAGTGTTTCTTCACATTTTTAGAATTAATATTTTGGAAGAGGTTCAGGTGCAAAGAACTGGGCAACAGTCAATTAATCAACAGATCAATAAAATCAAGTCAATAGGGGATTTTGGGTGTACATATTCAAGATCAAATTTCGATGAAAGTGTCAATTTCTGAAAGTAATTACAATAATGCGACCATTACAAATACGCTTTTACCATTAGCCAATATTGTTGAGTGCATATGTTTGGAATAAAGTTATGCAACAAAATTGTTTCACTAGATTGTCAACCAATAGTGTAGGGTTGCCGTTGTTATAATTATTGTTGTATTTTCGCTCTGGATGCATATTCGGAATGTTTCATTGTAACCTAATGTGAGGTAGCCACTTATGCAATGTCTCATAGAAGATAAAGTTCATTAACTTTAATAGAAAGAGGTTACAAATCCAGAAGATACAAAAACGGGACGTGGGTAAACTAAATGTTTCTGATTATTATTTACAATACCAGACCAACAAGAAATTAAGGTACTATTGGGCAGATTGCAATGAAATTTCTTTCAATAAGAGATAGAAGGGAAATTTTTCCGTTTCCATTCTCTGGTAAAGTGAGCAATTAAGTCCGAGACATTTGCATCAAACGTTAAAAAGACGATTTTGAATATCTTTTACCCAAAGAATTCGTTGGCCCTTTCTTTCTCAATTCTGTCAAATATCGGCTTGAAAATATCGAGATAACCCCTAAACAAAACTGCCTCCCATTAACATTCTGAGGTATACCGACCACAGCCCCTGTCTCTATTCCTCCTGACCTGGGGGCAGGGGAGGGGGAGGAGGGTTCCTACCCAACCTTGGCAAGGATGGAGGGGGAGGGGGAGGTCTCCTTCCTGACCAGTCCTTCCTGAGGCCCTTCTTCCTGTGGACAGAATCACAGGCAGCTGTCAAAACATTACCCAGCCTCGTCTATACGTGGTCGGCAAGGAACTGTGAGAAGTACGTCTCCTACTTTCCACAATACTTTGTCTACTGACTGAAAATTAGTAATTCAGGAATTCCAAACAATTTTATTTACTATAGGTGAAAGCAATCAGTATAATGGTGGATCTCATTGGGTATATTTGGAGGGCGGGGGGAGAGCCCAGGCACGCGGCAACACCCTTACGGATTTGTTAGGAATTGGCATTTCGATTACGACAGAGTCTATATCTTAGAATCCTAAGAGGGTCCAGGATATTGCGCATTCGCCAGTTTTTAAATACAATCAATACCTAAAAATGCGACTCAGCCTTTTAGATATTACATTCCAAGCAAAAATGTGAATCGTTTGCGAACCATAAGAACATTAGCTTCTGGATATGTGAGGGATACCGGTATAGTATTATTGACCCTCAGACTTATGTATTTCCATTGGCGTGGGAGTCCTCCAGGCAATGAATATTTTAAGGACGACGATGTACAAAAAATCTTTAAAATCTATTATTATGAAACTGCAATGTATGTAGCCATTAAATCGCACAGTTTGGCTTATCACCACTGTGTATTTCATTTAAATTGAAGACTATTACACAATCACTGAATTATGTTGGAAAGTCAACCAACTGCCCAAAAAATACAACAGCATAGTTGTTCATGTGTGCTCACCTTGAAGGGTTGTTTTCTTGTTATATAAATTTTTTTAATTAAAGGCGTGACAATTTTGCATCTTTTGGTAATTTAAACTTAATATTTCTATTGTTGTTGAAAATAAGTGAAAACACTGAATGCTCAGGTGTCAGTTTCTTCATTTCTTATTTTCACAATATTTCTGCAAGCACAGAGATAATGATTTGTCATCATTAACACTAGTGCATCCCACACTTAAGCCATGAAAGTGAGTATAAACAGTCCAAAAGTACTTCAGTTAATGAAACTTTGATGTAGACCAAGACATGATAAGGCTAATCAAGACTTTCCATGTAAAAGTCCCATTCCTTACTTAAAAAAGGTATCAGCACTCATTCACCAGAAATATATGTCCAAATAAATTCTGGTAGCAGTAATGTCCACAAATGTTAAATGTATGGCTCAGATAGGTTTTTAGGAATTTCAACTGAAATATGAAACTTAAAAGGAGAGTTTGATCAGCCAATCACGTTTGCTTATGGAATAACTGTCAATGTCCTATTTGTCGTGGGGTCATAAAGACAAGGACACGGTGGTGGTAGGCGTGAATGCTGGTTTATTACAGAGGATCAAGTTGTACATAGCTCGGGTAGATTTACTGAAGTGCCCGCTGGTCGGCTGGGGCATGGTATATATACA
>JBCAUG010580486.1:0-29163 GCA_038406175.1 Haplosyllis leylae | reverse complement strand
TTAGGCATTTTCGACTACAGCTGCCCGCCTCTCCACCCGGAAGGAGAGGCTAGTGTTAAGGTTGACTGCCAGCAGGCATGCCTCCTCATTCTGCTGGCACGACACATATACCATTGACAAAATGTAAAGTCTTGCTTCATTAATAATCAGCTAGAAAATTAACAATGTATTGGAATGGTTAGCAGACCATGAAACTTCATGGGGACTAAATGACACTTAAAGATGTAAACTGAAACAAGAAGAACATTGATTTATTGGTGGCTCATTAGAGTCACCTTAATGGTTCATTTTGGCTTTTTGCCCCAAAATTTTGGGCCCATGATGGGGAACTATGAATGCCATTTGATGTTCTATGAAAATAGATGGAGTGGTGGTTCTACTTGAAGGTGGTGGGAACACCTCCACAGTACATGTTGTAATCAAACTTGTTTGAACTTCTTGCACTAAGACATGGTGGGGACTCAAAAACCTAGTTTTCACCTGTGTTTGTGCCCTTGCACCCTTGTGCCTTTCATGGTGGGGACACTCACATTTAGTAAGAATCTAAAACCTAGTTTCTTTATGGGAGGCTGCAAGGGCAGGAGGGTGCAAAGGCAAGAGGGCACAAGGGTAGGAGGGTACAAGAGGGGGGGCACAAGGGTGGAAAGGCACAAGGGTTTAAGGAAAGGATAATTCAAGGACATGAGGGTGCAAGGGCAGCAGGGTGTAAGTATGCAAGGGGGGGATGTACAAGGGTGGGAGGGTGTAATGTCATGTGATCAAATGCATACTCATAAGAATGTGTGAACAGGCAAAATTTGTACTACATAGTTGTTCTATTTACAGACACATACCATGGTTACTATGGTATACAGTACTGATAAATACTTGTGTATGAGTGCAAGGGCAGAAGGGCATAAGGACAGGAGGGCACAAGGGCAGGAGGTGCAAGGGTGGGAGGGCACAAGAGACTGTACCCTTTCACCTGTTCACCCTTATTACTTTACACCATCACGCCCTATGAGCCACCTGGTGAAACTTTCACCACCTAATATTTCATATTATTTGATCTGTTTGGCAGTGTGCAAAATGTCATTGATTTTAATGAAACTTGAGCCATCTTTTGGTATGATTTCTCATTAATTAGTTGGTGAATGTTGCTATGACTTTCACAGATATCTTAAAGCATTAACTTTTGTAAATGACTGCTGCCACAAAGTGTATGTCATAAAGAACTATCTTAACTATTATGAGAGCATTAATATTGCCAAAACTTTTTTTTCAATAACAATCTTTATTACATTAACTATTTACATGACAAGAAAAAAGACACTGCAAAAACAACTTTATCATTCAAAATACAACATATAACACTATTTTTGTACCAAATTGCTTTAAAATCACTAAGAGGCAGTCTTTGAAAGTCTGCATAAACATGTATCTTCATCTGTACCTTGAACAGGTTGAGAAGTCCTTGACAGGAAACAGTTTTTGCTTCATACTTCACACAATTCCTTTCAGTCCATATGACATGCATAGCCAAACATGTCAGATACAACACCAGTTTGTTACACTCCTTGAATCCAGCTCAAACAATGTCACAAACACCACCCCCTTTGCTGTCACACTGTACTGATGATGCAAAATGTTGTCCACCAAGTCCTCTATCCATTTTATCAATGGATGCACCACATCCCAATTCCAGAACAGATGAGAAAACAACTCCCTGTCTTGACAGAAATAACACTTCAGCCTCTTGGAAATTCCCTTGAATTACAGATGCTCTCCAATATGTAACACCTGATGTGTAATGTGCCATGCTGTTTCTTGAAACACAGGATCAAGAAATGGAGAATTCAAATTCTGCCATGTTCTACTGAATGGTACCAAAGGAAACTTTGTTTCCACCTTTAGTTTATCCAGTTTCAGCAAGGTAAAATACACAGTTCTGCAAGTAGCTGCCTTCAAATCAAAATCTGTTTGGACTTTAAATAGCTAACACAAAGCTTTTAAAGCTTCCTGGTAAAATACTGGAATATTCTCTAGAGATACATGAGGCCCTCTATTTGGATCACACTGTGTATTGTACTTTCACAAGTACAAATCATCCCAATATCTTATGAAATGCTACCACTTAGCTTCTGTACCAAATATGAACTCTTTAAGGTGCATCACTTGTAGTGATTGCAACTTCACCTTGATGTCTAAGAGACCAACACCTCCATTCACACATTTATAGAGCAAAGCATTCCTTGCAACAGCTTCTAGTTTATCTTTCCAAAGAAACTGAAACAATATAGTATTGATTTTGCTGCAATACCCTTTAGGCATAGGTATCACTATACTAATATATGTTAGTTTACTCAAAGCAAGAGTATTCAGGATAACTGCTTTCCCTTTCATGGAAATAAACTGGTTTTGCTAGTCAGCAACAACCTTCTCAAATTTCTTGAAAGCTGCATCCCAGCTCACTTTCATATAATATCCATTTCCAATATGGACTTCTACCATCTTCTCAACACCATTACTTTAGCTGATATTACAAACCTTGTCTCAATTGTTTTTCCATACTCCCAACAAAAAACCCCTACACTTGTCCTTATTCAGCTCTGCTTCATTAGAAATAACAAATGACAAAAAATGTCTAATGGATTTGTAATCTGTACACATTAATGAGTTATCATCAGCAAACTGTGAAATTTCTGATTCCTCTTCAGTACCTAGAAGTCTTAATCCAGTAATATCTGGATGTGCCTTTATCTTAAAAGCAACACTTTCTATGGACAAGACATACAGCAACAGAGATAAACCACATCCTTATCTCACACTTCTCATCACTGAAAAAGCCTCTGACACGTGTCCATGTACAGGAACACAGCTGGATATCTGTGTACAGCAATTTTATCCATTGCAAGAATTCTGGACAAATATGGTAACTTCATGAGACACCAGTTTTAGGTAGAAATGTCTCTGCATTGACAGACTGGTCTCCAAAACAGACAATGTCATGCACCTTGCACACTTGGTAAAACAAGTAAGTGTTGACTATGTTTTCATAACCAAGATCTTGCTCATTGCCTGTTAAAACAGGCAAGGAATCATTTATTATACCATGAAAATATATGTTTAAATAAAATGTTTCCAAATATTTGATAAATATTTACCATGTGTTTAACATTATTTTACAAAGACCTTGTAAAATCTTTGGCAAATCTTCAACAAAAATTTAATTCAACAACTGATCCAATAGTATACTCAAAGTATAGTCAACCTATACAATTCTGGCAACATTGGCAGAATGATCTACTTTAGGGAAAACTCGATTGCTACTCTCCCCCCCCCTACCCCGACCATGAACCTCACTCATGTTCCCCGGATCATACACCTGAACTCCCCTCCTCCGGCATGTAGAATAGGATACTGCCTCGTAATATTAATGGGAGGCTGTTCTGTTACACGGTGTTTCATAAAGTGACCATCTATTTTTGAGTCGTCTTCACAAAAAGGATAGAAATTATTTTGATTCTCTGATTCTCATGTTGACCTTAACAGATATTAATGAGTGTGTCACAGTAAATGACAACTGCCACACCAATGCAGAATGTACCAATACTCCTGGATCTTTCACCTGTGCTTGCGCTGAAGGACACACAGGGACTGGGTTAACATGTGAAGGTACCCTTCTTTTTGTTGACTGTCGCTATTGAACAACAACACTTTTTAAGATGCAAATACAAAACTTTGAGAAGGGCAACATCGCCATGTCCATCCTCTAGTATACGTAGATGGCTGCCGCAGGCCGCCGCACAGATTTCATGTTTCTTAACTTCCCTTACTCAACTGCTGGATCCGCAGCTGTTTTCCTTAATTAACAACAGACTATATGATATTACTTACATGTAGGAATGTTTATATTGACGTTCATTTTTAGTAAAGTTTTCGTCAGTAATCTATTCAGGCTCAATTATTTACAATAACACAAAAGTCATTTGCAACATCGTTTCACTCAAATGATATTTTTGGAGAAATCCTATGGTTTACTTTACTTTGTAGATGTAAATGAGTGTACCTTGGGTAGTCATAATTGTCACGCAAATGCAATCTGCACCAATTCCATAGGAAGCTACACATGTGCCTGTGAAGAAGGATATATGGGAGATGGATTAACTTGCGCGGGTTAATTAGTTTGCTGCATTTTTTTAAAAAACAATTTGACTACACAGATAGTTTACTGAATGTCTCCCTATTTTCATAAAGAGATGAAACTTAAAAAGTCGTTTGCCAATAATTTTGTTTGCATTGAGTGAATTTTTTTCCTGTAACAAGTGGGTTGTCACAAAATTCAATGGATTTGAGGTTGGAGTTCGAAACTTAGCAACAAGTTTGAGTTGACTGAAAACATCTTCCACTGTAGATACCAATGAATGCGCCAACCCGAGCCTCCACAATTGTGATGCGAACGCAAGATGTACAAACAGGGGAGGAGATTACGCCTGCACCTGTAATGCTGGATGGACTGGGGACGGCTTCACCTGCACCAGTGAGTATCCCCTTACATGTTGGACTAATATGCGAACCAAGACATGCAGATTTTGGCAACAATCCGAACATCAGCTTTTTTGCTGCAGTGAACATATGTTAAATGAAATATATTGATCATGTGGCTCAGTTCAGTTATGTTTCCTCCCTTTGTGATTAGATCTGCGATAAAACTCGACGGTTACTATGATTAATTTAATAACAATACAATTCTCGTCAAAGAATTTGTCATCTGTGAATAGATAATTCATAGCATTGCCTGAAATTCATTAAGAGGTAATTAGATACAAAATTTGAATTAGTTTTTCAATCTATTTGGTTAACGTATCTAGATATTGACGAATGTGCTGTTGGAACTGTTAACTGCAATGGTAATGCTCAATGTATCGACACACCGGGCAGTTCCAGGTGTGAATGCAACGAAGGCTACACAGGAAATGGTTTCATTTGCAATGGTAAATATATAGTATCCTATCCAAATGCTAATAAATGTTCTTGTTCCTAGCTAAGTAATTCAATTATACAAATGTATGTGAATTATATCATTATCCTTGTTCTTTGTCAAGTAATTTAAACTATACTATCCTTTGTTTTAATGTTGTCAAACGTGAAACAATAAGTTATCATCAATACCAAAAAAATATAAGAATGTGATTGTCAGTCAATTTGTTTGTTTGTGTTTCATTTAAAACACAGCACAAACATTAATATTAAGAAGTCAGAATAAGACTAAAAATTCAGAACAAACTTCCAAGCTTAATGACACAACAGGTCCAAAATAACAACGAAGTTAGGGCCATAAGCTAGTTTTGTATAATTTTTAGATGAAAATGAATGTCTATCTGGAAACAATTGCGATACAAATGCAAGATGCTTGAACACCGTGGGCAGTTACACTTGCGCCTGTAAAACAGGATATGATGGTGGTGGATTCACTTGCAGTGGTCAGTACAACCAGTGAATAAAATGTGTTTACACATGCATTTAGATTTTAAACTTGTTAAATCTTGTCCAATCCCAAAAATTGTGTCGATTGATTTTAAACTTTGCGGTTGATTTTTTTAGATATTGATGAGTGTAACTTGTCAAGTGATGATTGCAGTGGTAACGCAGAATGCAGGAACACAGTGGGAAGTTTCACGTGTCATTGTAACACAGGGTATGAGGGCAGCGGCAGGGTTTGCAACGGTAGATCTATAAAGATCATGTTTGTTGAAAAGTTCAAGAATTTGACTTTATCTCTTGAGTTATTTTTATCATGAAAGTAGACACAAAACAGCGGGGAGTTATGCTCTCTGTTCTTGATAGTTTTATGAAACATCTATTGTTTCAGATATTGATGAGTGCGCTCGAAATTCCCACAATTGTAACACAAATGCTCAGTGTATCAACAATGAAGGGAGTTTTACATGTAGGTGCAATGAAGGTTTTGAAGGAAATGGTATAATTTGCACGGGTATGTTTATTTAATGTTTTTACATGCATATATGTCCCTTTCTCATTTTTAAAATATATGTCGCTCGAAGTTATTACTTTAAGATCAATTGATAATTTACTTTTTCCAGATATTAATGAATGCGAAAATAGCAACCATGACTGCAGTACAAACGCACAATGTGGAAATACAGTTGGAAGCTATTCCTGTTTGTGCAATACTGGGTATGAGGGTGATGGCAAAATATGCAGAGGTACATGTCTCGTTCAAATAAGCAAGAGGAGCTTTTCAACTGTTGAGTTTCAGAACTGTGCTTCTTTCCCAGATTATCAGTCTTCTTCTCTCCCGAACCAAAGAACATGACCATATTGTCCCTCTTTTAGATTTCATTGCAATATGGTTGATACCCATTACGGTCCCAATTTCACAGATATATATATTTGATTTCAGACATAAATGAATGCACTCGTAATACGCACAACTGCAACACGAATGGTCAGTGCACCAATACTGAGGGCAGCTTTACCTGCCAATGTAATGTTGGGTACCAAGGAAATGGAGTTACATGCACGGGTACGCCTAAAATATTTTCGTGACCATTGCCCAGCAGACCAAGTTGAAACTGAGCTACCTTTGATGAGGACACATATCAGACGTGAATAATGCTCAATCATGTCGTCTACAATTTGCAATATTTTCAGACGTAGATGAATGTACCAATGATGATGATGACTGCAGTATTAGCGGCCGTTGCACCAACACAGTGGGAAGTTTTTCATGTGCTTGTAATTCAGGATTTGAAGGTGATGGTAAAACTTGCACCGGTAAATATCTTTTTGCCATGTGTGTTAGACACCATTTGTGTTAGACACCATAGTTGCCAGAAAAAGCCGAAATAATTCTTAATTTCAATCAAGTTGAATATTATCTACATAAAAGCAATTTTCATTAAAATATGCACATCTGTAAACACAATAGTAATAAATGACATGATTCAGGGGCGTTTAATCAATTGCAAACAAAAGTTACATTATCGATGAAACAATTTCAGACATTAATGAGTGTAGTCGTAATATTGACAACTGCCATGCAAATGCTGAATGTAACAACAATGAGGGAAGTTTCACTTGCCAGTGTCATATAGGATTCGCAGGAAATGGAGTTTTATGCGCAGGTAACATCTGTTGCATTGCTACGTTGTGCCATTCAGGAGCTAACTCATTTCTGTGTTGAGTAATTTAAAATTACGGGAATTCTTTACACCGGAATACCCATCTGAGTTCTTCCAAAGTAAATGATTCACGTATGTACACAATTCTGAATTCAAAAACTGTTCACATGTACTTCACTTGCAAGAGCAAATAAACTCTTAAACAAATGGATTGTAAACAACAGCTTCTGAACAATTACAAAAATGTACATAATTTTAGACATCAACGAGTGTACCAGTGGGACTGCAATATGTGCCGCCAACGCAGAGTGTACCAACACAAGAGGGAGCTACATGTGCACATGTAGACCTGGGTACCAGGGTGACGGACAGTCATGTAATGGTATGGTTCATGCTTGCATGGTCAAGCTTGTAAATAGTGTACATAATACATAATTATTCTCAGCGTAATCTCATCGCAATCCCTCGTAGATCTGTTTCCATTCTGACAGCCACTTTCCCTTCCTTCCCGTACTTCTCCTTAGTTGTGGTTTTCAACCCAAATACCCTGCCAGTGAACAAATGTTCTTTGTTAACTATAAATATAACTTCTCAAGTAATAAGCTTTGAACCAAATAATGTTACCCTCCCCTAAGACCGGTAACATTACAGATATAAATGAGTGCACGACTGGAATGTTCACTTGTGATACAAATGCTCGATGTGTGAACAATTACGGAAGCTATGGATGTGTGTGCAACTCAGGATATGAAGGAGATGGAAGAATATGCAAAGGTAAGAACAATATTATACCCTAAAATGTAATGTGTGAATTTTTTCATCTTCTTTTTATTCTTACATACTTCGTAGATCTATTTATTTTCATCCTCTTTAGATATCAATGAATGCGTCCCTGGTCTTAACAATTGTCACCCAAATGCAGACTGTACAAATATTCCTGGATCTTTCACATGTTCCTGCTCACCTGGATTCAGAGGGAGTGGATTGATGTGTGAAGGCAAATCCTTTGAATCAAGATCTTTAAATGGAACTTTGCAGCATTTTACATAGGATATGCATTGAGAATATTTTAAAATGTGATGCATATCTTAAATCTTATTACTTTAGACGTAAATGAGTGCACAGAAAACACACACAGCTGCCATATTAAAGCAATTTGTACCAACGTCGTGGGAAGCTACACCTGTTCTTGCAGAGACGGGTATAGTGGAGATGGATTCACTTGCACAGGTACAGTTGATGTAGCACTTTCAATGTCCGTGCCTGAGAGAGACATACACAGGTTTGCTAGTTCTGGAAATGTTTTTATCAAAAACAAACATAAGAACACTTGATTAACAATGCCCAGGGGAAGACCAAGCACTCTATATGACCATGACTTAATTAAGGCATTTAGAAAGGTCTTTTAGACCAACCGTTCTGATATGTGATGTAACAAGAAGTGAACATGAAAAACAGAACTCTACAGAGATATGTGATGCAATTACAAATACCCATAATTAACGTTTATACCAACATTTACAGACTTGTACTGATTACCCTGTTACCCTGTGCCCACAGGGTGGGTGGATAGGTTGAGTGCTTGGTGATGTGTCATTCCCAGAATGAGGCTAAAACGTGGAAAGGCTGTTGTGGTCTATTTGATCTAATGGACCGGTTTCTGCATGATCCCAAGCGAAGGCCTGTGAGGGGAATTTTCGAATTAATGGCTCGTTCACGAGCCATAAGCTGTGTACAAGTTTGTGTAAAGTTCTACACACAATCTGTTGTGTGGAATTTGCAGACATCAGTGATTTTTCTCGCGGATAATATTCACACTACGTCTTCAGAAAAAGCCGTGTTGATCCACATTTAGTCACAAGTTACAAAGACTAATCTCGCTGATATGGAACTAATGCCATTTAGGAATAATTACCCTTTTAATGATTCGTTTGGATGCATGCTAAAACATAACTATCTTCGAGTTATTTTTCAATTTCTCTGGCAGACAACAATGAATGCGCCAACACAAATCTACACAACTGTCATGTAAACGCCATTTGCACAAACACAGGAGGAGATTACACCTGCACATGCAGGCAGGGTTACTCTGGAGACGGCCTTATGTGCACCAGTGAGTCTTGAATGAAGTAATTCTGGGTTCTACAAGACACTGTTATATTTCTCTGGTGTACTATAAAATAAAAAGTGATGTTACACCAGACAAATCGAAGAGTTTCATACGCAAACAATTTTTAACGGTGAATTTAATATTGTTCTGTCCATCTACTGACAAAATAATTCAGAAATTCCTTGAATGACAGTAAAGCTAATTTCCGTGTTTCACCAGAGTTGTATAGCTCACAGGGTTATCTTGTTGATTTCAATTTTTATGAACATCATTGTAGATGTTAACGAATGTACTAATGGAGCTAACAATTGTGATGTTAACGCTCAATGTGCCGACACAGATGGAAGTTTCCAGTGTGTCTGCAACGACGGTTACACTGGAAGCGGAGTTGTTTGCAGAGGTAAATAGAGCAGCAGATCACTGTTGAATAGATTATAAAGTTAACGTCATTAGAAAGTTATTTTTACTTTCTATTCAGCCTTCATAGATGATTAAGCATAGCAAAGGACCTTAGCAAAGAACTTTTGATAATTTTGTCTGCTTTTTCGTGATACAAGATTCACTGCCAGTATGAGAGTTTTTAATCGGGAAACGAAATACAGAGACATTGAGCCGCGGAATAATTATTTTTGCTCGACTAACTTCCGTTTTATTTCAACTTACTTCGTTACTTTATATATTGATGACTGTCAATTGCCCTTATTTAGACATCAATGAGTGCATTCAAAATACATTCACTTGTCAAGCGAACGCCGAATGCCGTAACACACCAGGTAGCTATGATTGCCTGTGCAAGCCTGGATATACAGCGGACGGAGCTGCCTGCGTTGGTTAGTGTGAACCCCTCATATCCAAAACCCCAAAATAGTTTTGCTATTCATTAAAAAGTTACGTGGTACTAGTAAATCCATTCCTTAAAGCCGCTGCAAATGACAATGAAAAAAATTGGTATGTTTGCAGGGAAAGTAGTGACAACATTTTAAATAATTCGTGGATTGATAATACATAACTTAAAATATATGATTTCTGTTTTAGGCTTTCATCCGAAATGATCTGCCCTAATTAATGTTAATTACAGGTGGAAATATTCTGAGAAACAAAAAGATTTTTTTCAATTGAATTGTCGCACAAGAAACTTTTTAATAATATCTTGAACTGGTAGATTTTTAATGTGAAAACAAATGTTTCAGATATTAATGAGTGTTCTTCAAATTCTTTCCAATGTGACTTTAATGCGGATTGTGTCAACTCGCCCGGCAGTTATGACTGCAGATGTCATGACGGTTTTACGGGAACTGGGAAAGTTTGCAGCAGTAAGTTCACAGAAAGTCGCAATCATTGCCATTCAGTTGTATGGTTGTGATTTCGCTTATTGTAGCATGTTATGTGTCAAACTGTACCCAGAAATATCTCAAAGATTCAAATCATCTGTCTGATGATATTTCTATCTTTACCTTCAGCTGTAAATGAGTGCGAAGAGAAGACAGATAACTGTCATGTCAACGCCTACTGCACAGACTTAGGTATCGGATTCTCTTGTACCTGCAAGGAAGGATTCTCTGGCGATGGGGTTGCATGCACGGGTTGGTTTCAACAGTGTCTTCTACGTTTCTAGAACTTCTATTTGCGTTGCCCACAGAGAGAGTGTAACAGTCCGAAGGGTGATAAAATAGAAACAAGAAACTGGATTCTTGAAAATGCAGGACCAGGTTTTGTTTGCAATAGATCTAACACACAACTTTCTCCTTCAGATATCAATGAGTGCGGAGATATTACTCATAATTGTGATGTGAATGCGTATTGTACCAACCTGCCAGGTTCGTTCAGGTGTACCTGTAACCAGGGCTATAGTGGACCCGGAGACGCATGCGTCAAAGAGAGTAAGATATTTACCGCCCGCGTACGAAGTACGAGGGAAGGTAATGTTTTGACAGGCATATGTCTGTCTGTCCATAGGGGGGGGACCCCGGTTTCTAGTCCCAGGTCCCTCCCCAGCCTCTGGTCCCATGGCCTTTCTAGGGGAGGGGTCATGTCCCTGTCCTGTCCAAAGTCCTGTTCCAGGTCCTGCTGGGGGGTGCCCCAGTCAAGACAAGACAGGGGGTACCCCCCAGACAGGACATGGGGGGTATCCCTGGACAGGACAAGGAGTACATCCCTCCCCCAGACAAGAGAGCGGGTGATGCTACACCGCAGGTGGTACGCCTCCTGCGGTCACGCAGGAGGACTTTCTTGTCATTCTTCCTTTCGGTAAGTGATTACAAAATGGAGATATAACGAGTTCATAATGAATGTATTCTCAGTGGCGTTAACTTTAAAATTACAGAACAAAAACACATAGGAATATTCAATATCTTTGGAAAATATTTTTCACATGCATGATTGGATGTTGGGGCTCTATATGAATACAAAATGATGAAGCGAATAAATTATGAAGGTTTCAAAATGAAGAATACTGAAGTTGATACAGCTGCAAATATGCATTTTGTCACCAAATTCATTTCCTTGCATACTTTTAAGGTTCATATTGTGACATTTAGTTTGATATGTAACTTTACCGGGTAGTTTGATATGTAACTTTACCGGGTTGAGATCTTGGGCATTTCGTTTGAAATCAAACATGTGTTTGCGATGATTTTAAATGTCAGGTGGATGTTACTTAGGGTGAGCTTTTATCAGTTTGATTACAATGGTTTAATTATATTTACACCACAGCATAGCTTGTTATTTAGATTTTTTGTGAATTATTTGTAGATTATTTGCAACGAATCCACTGAAAAGTTCAATTGAAATGTCACGAAAGTGGCATCTGTCACTGAGTGACATATCTGTACCTAGAATGCAAGCACATGGAAGCAAATTTCACAAAAAATCTAATTTACACATAACACCACAACAAGACACAAAATTGAATTTGAATAAGGTTTATTTTCTTGACCATCAACAAAGGTAGCTAAATAAACATATACTGTATATGAGGTCCCCCTGCTGAGGATCGGTTCCTAGTAGGGTGCCAGGCTGCCTCTGCCCAACACTGCAGTAAACATTCCTGCTGGAATGTGCCAAACAGTAATAGCTTGCAATTAGTGTCTGCGGACACCTGTATATAGGTAAATAGTTTACCTTTTTTGCTGAAATCTGCCACTAACTGAGTGAGGTTGTCCAGCCATGGTGTTTCATGTTGACGCGCTTTTCCATGGTAGGAGATGAATGAAGTTCCCCAAGAAAAAGGGAAACGATCCAGTAATTTTGAAAATTTATTGCATTGAACAGTAACAAACAGTATTTGAACAATATTGAAGGAAAAATTGTTGGATGGCTATTAACATACAAGCTATATAAGAACAATAATATGCATTATATAAATGGGAAAAACTTGGATAACACGTAAATATTGAGCTTGCCATGGGTAATTGCAATGCTGTTATGATACAATTTATAGTGGCTAATGAGTGTAAAACATGTAAGAACCTGGTTAAAAATAATGCGCGAAAATTGATATTTAGAAAAATGATGAAAAACTGCATAACAACAATAACAGCGAAAATAGTAGCATGGAGTATGTATACTCGCAGATGTCTGCTTTGAGAGTCAATATTAGGCTGTGGCTTCAGTCTTCCGGCGATGGGGATTTTTCGCATGGTGATGTAGTTCATGATGGTTAATTATATGACGGAGTCAAGTGTGGAAAGCATACCTTAGTACATTCTGGAGATGCTGGAAGATGGTAATTTCTCCTTCCTGGACGTTGGTCTACTTGGGGGCTTTGACAGCCATCTTCTCTCTTCATGCCAGATTGACTTCTTGCTTTGCTTGGGCTTCAAGTTGATCTCCCTGCATTCAAACTTTTTGATGCATGAGTCTACCTCACGCCAAAACTGGTTTTTTCCTGCATTAGATAAGTAACCACCATACAGGAATTCCTCCTGGTCTACCTCAATACTGAGAATGTAATTAGCCACGAAACTTTTCCTTTCATAAAGGACTGCTTCCAATGCCTGGTTAAACACTGATCTTGTGGATAAAATAGCATTCCATTTTTCGATGTGAAGATCTTTGTTAGTGCCCTGGTATTCTGGCCTTTTAAGCATTTTGATCCAAATAAATTCTGGAATCCCTTGTAACAGTGCGCCTGGCTTCTTGTCACACAATTCCGTCTTTCTGCAACGGACTGCAGATTCTGACTTTGAGACCAACCAGTCTATGGTGGTTTTATACAGCTGGAAAGTATGATGATGATCGTGCAGCACTGATGAGAATATTTGTTCAGGAAAGTTTAGATCCGGCACAAAGATGACACATTTGGGTAATTTTGTTCTTGCATTCAATGCCTCGATGAGAGGATTGTAGAACCTCGTTAGTCCTCTCACTAAACTGGATGCATTCTGGCAGTAGCCAAAAACATTGTAGAATTCAAACATGTAAGGTGGACGTGTTTTCTTCAAGTTTGCCTGATTTCTCATTGTTGTGAATGCTGGGAAACTGTCCCTGAAGAAGGCATCTCCCACAAACCACACATCTAGGACAGCTGTGACGTGATTTGTGTAAATAATCAGAGAGAAGACAGGGTTACTGTACAATTGGCAAGAAACATCTGTATTCACGCTGTAATCATGTTGATTATCATGTTTAATTTCCGCACACGGAATAGCCATGTTCTCACATTGAAATGGGGTCAAAGTCGGCAACTTAGACGAGTTTGCTCCGTCCCCTCATCTTGTGGAAGGCTACATTCAAATGATGGAGTTAATCATGACAAATACACGAAATGGGGTCAAAGTCTACAACTTAGGTGTGTTTGCTCCATCCCCTCATCTCGCGGAAGGCTACGTTCTAAATGATGGAGTTAATCATGATAAATGCACGTTGGCGAATATGCAGTCAAACTTTGGATGTTTTTGCGGTTCCATAGCAGAATTTTTTGTACAAAACTTTAATTTGTTTATCTGAGATAGGTGTAGATCGCATTAGATTGCCACCTCCCAATTTTTTTGATGGTGGAAACTTCAAATCCCATCTTTAACAGGTCACAGCATCTCCCAATTCTGAAGGAATGAGTATTATATAATTTGCATTGGAATCCAGCCTTTGATAGCAACTTCCTTAAGGTAGTCCTCATTTGATGAGGTTTGACAGGTCTTCTATCAGCAAATACAAAGAATTGCTCCTTCTTCTTGTTTCTGACCTTAGGTCTGAATTACAAATACTGGTTGATAATAGTATAGGCACAAATGTGATCCTGATATCTATGGTGTTGCATGTAGTGAGGCATTGATGCTATCCTCTTATCAGGCCCAATAGCTCTACTAGCAATTTTTACTTGCTGGGGATTTTTGTCTTTACCATGAGTTTCGGATGACTCTAGGATGAATAATAACTTGTTTTTATTTCCCCCCAGATTGACATTTTTTGCCAAGACAGCATGTGGGCCTGCAGTGAGTTCCCCCACTCTTAGTAATCCAAAATAAGCTGATACAAATAATGCCCTATAGAGCTTTTCCAGGTAACTCTGGCCCTTGTTTCTAAAATATGTCCTTGTAATGTCTAGAAGTATCTTCAACATCCCCTTTTGGATTGGAAATCTGGTTTGAACCCTGTCATTCTTTAGTCTGCATGCTTTAGTTAGAGATGTCAGCAAGAATTTGTTGTTGTTGAGAAACACTCCATCATCAGCTAGGACTGATTTTATGGCTGATATATAGGACTTGATGGTGGAGGATTTCCTGTTTCCCTGTATGAGATATCCAATGAAAAGGAATAGCCTATCTTCCCAAGATTTTGACTTTTTGTCAAGCTTTATGTAGAACTGGTTGAATTGTTTCCATATGTTGTAATATGTCTTCTCAGTGCTGGTCCTGTTATTTTCTGTCCTAAGCTTCTCCACAATATTTTGTATGGCTCTGGTAGAAATGGTTGTAGCTGTAGAAGATCCATCACTGATACTTTTTAGTTTTCTCTTGGTGTCTACAAAGGAGAATAATTTGGTTCAAACTTAGTACCCTTAATTAATCCAGATGTTTGAGGCAGGCCAGATTAAGGAAGAGGTCTTGGTTGGAAATGGGTCCATTAATGTAGGGCATTCTCTCCAAAACCTGCCCAGGTCTAACCTGCTCAGGCTATCAGCTAGTCCATTATTTTTAACCTTTGACATGCTTAGCAAATAGTCTCCTGTTGTCAATAAGCCCACTCAAGACCAGAAGCCTTATGAGATACATACAGTTTTTACACCTAGATGAAGAGGCATTCACCATATCCACCACTGATTGGTTGTCACAGAAAACTGTGATTCTCCTATTTTTTAATTGATACCCCCAGGTGAGGACTGCAGCTGTTAGTCCATATAGTTCCAAGTATTCTATACTTGGGTTATACCTTTCAATATAACCAGGTTCCCATTGATTGAATAGCCATTGGTTGCCAAATATTGCCCCATAACCTAATAGTTTGTTTGCAAAGGCATCAGAAAAGAAGTTGAGTTCCTCAGAAGTGGTACCTATACTGAAATCAATCATAGGTCTACAGGCCACTCTACCTAAGCTCCTACTTAGGAATACTCTCCAGACTTCACAGTCAAACTTGAACTCTGCATCCAACCTCACATGGTGATAGGGTTTAAGGAGGGACTTGGCTCCACTAAATTTGGTATAAATCCTCCTAGTAAAGGCCCTCCCAGGGAAAATGGCTTTGGATAAAAAGTTCAGGTACCCTGTAAGTACTTGGAGTTGCTTGACAGTAGCTCTTTTCTTCCCTGAGAAGTAGTTGAGTAGGCTGAGGGCCCTATCCCTCTTTTCAGATGGAATGGCCAACACCTTGTTACCACCATCTAGCAAGATTCCCAGGAAAACCATCTTCTCACAAGCCCACTCAGTCTTATCTAAAGATACAGGTAGCTGTATGTCTTGGCAGAGTTCCAAGAAACTACTTACCATAGCATTGCAGGCTTGAGCACTAGTCTCAAGGAAGAGAAAATCATCTAGGTAGTTGACAACTTGGAACTGCTCTTGAGTAATGTACTCCAGGAGAAATTTGAGAGCATTAGAGAATCTCTGGAAGTGGGAGCAACTGATACTTGCCCCAAATGGGAGGCACTTGTCCACAAAGTATTTCACTCCACCCCTAATGGGGTCCTCTGCTTTCATGACCAGCCAGCACCAATCCCCCTTTGTTATGGGTAACATTCTAAATGCACTCATCAGGTCAGATTTTGCCATAAAATTGTAGCCTTGTCACCACATCTTGTTTCCATTTCTCTGCTGAGTCTGAGGCATAAGGTTACAGCCTGGTCCAAATCATTGTATTTCACTGAACATATCTCCTTGGGAGTGAAACTATTGAGAGATGCATCCTCTGGCAGTTCTGAAAAATTATAGGATAGATGAAATATTAACCTTGTTTTACCTCCAGCCTTAGGTACTAACCCAACAGGTGACTGCATAAAATTATCAAAGGGAATATGGCTGAAGGGCCCAGCAAATCTCTTCTCAGTCACTTCCTTGATCATCTTGTCCTACAGTTCTTGCTTATTGCCTACAGTGAAGGGTAGGTTCCTGAATGTGTTTTGCCTGTTAGCTGGTCCAGTATAGCCTATAGAGAATCCTCTGGTGAACCCCTCCTTGAGGAACCTCAATTCTGATTTTGGTTGATAGTTTGCTCTCTCAAGGAGTGAGATGAGCCTTGTCACATGTATGGGAGTCACTATGGCTTCCAGATCTAAGTTTTGGGCTGAATGAGAAAGTCTAATTAATCTAAGTAAAGTAAACCTTTTTAAAATTTTTTGTATCCACCATCTGCCTGTCTCCTGGTTCTGAGTTACTACTTTTTCTTATCTTTGTTTCTTTTATCCTTATGGTCTGGGTGATTCCCTCTTGCTCTGTAATCAGATTTATCAAATTTCCCATCTGACCTGTAATAGTGGTACCTGTCTGTCCTCCTTCCACTATTACCACTACTATCCCACTCATTATGACCTTGATTACCTCTTCTCCTGCATACTTGAGCCCCATGCCCATATTTGTTGCATATGACACACCTATACTCAAATTTGCAGTTGAGTCCATAGTTACATCTTCCCCTTTGAAACCTTCTACAAGGTTCTTTCTTGGAAGCAGAACCAGATACAATCTTAAAGTAATTTCTGTCACCAGTCCCTAGCTTATCTTTTAATCTCATATTCCAAGCTAGTTGCAAAATCACAGTCCAAGTCCTTAGTGGATTCTTACTAATGTGAATCCTAAAATCCTTGTCATAGAGATAAACATTTTGCCATGTGTAGGTTTGTGCTGCTGTGTAGATAATGTGTTCATACTGAATGAGCTCGGAGGCCTTGTGTGGGAATTTAGTTGTCAATATGTCTGCATAAATTCTAAATGCAATATGCCACTTGGAATATGATGAAATATCCCCACTAGTATTGTTGGACCCCACATCAGAAGCAGGTACAAGCCAAGGTTGCCCATCCCTTAGAATCCATGTCATCCTATGATCTTCCTCCTCCACTATTCGATCTTGTGGGAGGAGTCTGGCCAAGTCCACATAGGCATAACTGGTGATTTTCTTTCTAGTAACTTCGTCTACATGGGTCCCCATAAGCTTGTAATTTTCATCTACCATAGCTGAATGGACAAACCCATTGATTGAGTGTAGGTTTTTAGACTTACCTGATATATCAAACATCCTAGACTTTGCCTTTTCAGCCTCCCTGATCATCTGTTCTGCCCTGTCCCTGTCATCATCCAAATTGTCATGTCTCTGCTGTCCAGGTGACTCGGGATGAGATCGCTCCTTGCGCATGCTGTGACTCCGCCAGTGAGATCTACCTCTATCATGGTGTCTTGACCGTGACCTTGAATGTGACCTGGGCCGATGTCGTCTTGGAGATCGGGATCACGACCTTGTTCTGGTGTGGGATCGCCTCCTCTTCCTCTTTCTCACTCGGATGGGTTCCTCTGAATCTGAAATATATTCGATGTTATTCACATTAGCTGTTTCAGCTGAATCCCTATCCCCAAGGTTGGTCTCTCCACTTGTATCTATTAATCTACTTTCTATACTATCAGACTCAGTTCGTACTGGTGAGTCAGAGTTACTGTCTACAGGAACAACAGGTCTATAAATTGTTGTCTCGGATGGTGAGTTAATAACAATTTCTCGGTGTGTATCCTTACCTGAGGATTCTGCTTGCTTCCTCCTTCTCATTTTCTTCTTCTTGTTAGGGAGTGGCACTACCTCTGGCACCCCCCTCACATCATCCTGGTCCCAATCATCCTGATCTAGAAACTCATCAAGTTCATCACCACTCATATCAGAGTCGATCAAACCTTTCCTTATCATGAACTTCCGCAGTTTTTCTAAGGAGTCAAGCCTTGATTTTTTCTTCCTATCCTTTGCTGAATCACCACATCTCTTCTTGTGCTTGACAGGCCAACACCCCCTCTCTTCTCTATCTGTGTCAGATGGGGGGCATTCCACTGGGAGCTTCAACTCCTGGGAAAACTGGATCTCCTCATCTTCACTAGAAAAACTTGACCCAGTGCTGTTGCTAGATATCGAGTCCTCAGTGCTTGACCCTGAGTCTCCAGAGCCTCCAGAGGTAATGGACCCAGTTACCTCCATGTCCACAAAGTCATTTCCCTCCTCGAATGCTATATTTGTAGTATGACCATTCTTTGCCACTACCTTAGTAGCCCTCGAAGTATGTGCAGGTCTACTTGAACTTTCTGCACTTGCTGCCAATCCCGGTGAATTCTCAACCAGCTCTCCTTTGGAGTGAGTCTCTTGTACTACAAGTTCGTCCTTGCCATTCGGCCCCGCTTTATTAACCTTCTGCACTTCTAGGAAATCATTCTCCTCAGTGCGACCTTGTAATTTTCGTTAGATCTAGTCGCTATGGAGTCGCCCTTAGCTGCGTCTACCGCAGTTTTCACAACCTTCCCCTTCTTTGATTTACTCGGCTTTCCTTTGCAGCAATTAACCATCTCTTAGGATACTATAATAATTCACTGCTCACAAGCACCATATAGCGTACACTAATATGCCGGATTTCCTTATTAATATTGAAAATCAAAAATTGGAAATTACTCCTTCCTTGTTGATTGTCAAGAAGAATAAACAAAACTGACCAATCAGAGGCTTAGCTCTAAAATGATGTTGTGGTCAGCTGGTCCTGCTAGTTGTGTGATTCGAAGCTCTTGCTGGCTGTGCTTGTTGCTTAAGTTTCATGAGTAAAACCCATTTAATATATTCATATTAAATGGTACATAACAAGCTATGAAATAATAACAAGCTATGAAAAGGGGTATTGCATGAACAAAATTTTACCTGGTCTCCACACATCCATCTAACTAAAGCCAATCAGAATTTTTGTAACTTTGACCATTTTTTCTGTATGAAATATTAATCCTACCAGCTAATCCTTTAATACACAGACAGATATATATCCCGACAGCAGACAGGTGCATTTTTAGACAGATATTCCAATTCTAAGTATGCATTCCGTCACTTTGAAATTGCTCAAAAATCTGAAATTTTCAGTCCACACTGTATGACATCCATGCCCCAAATGAGCCTTCAACATTTTTACTCAATATCCTCGCATGTCTTACCATTCAAAAATCACTCAATTCTGAAATACATTCATTAGACCCAACAACAAAGACAATACCTATTCACAAAAACAAAAGATGAATAGATGAATGGCTGTGGTGTAAATCAGTTAATCAATGGTTTTGAGTTGAGTAAAACACGTGAATTATACCACACTCATCAACTCAAAACCATTGATTATCCAATACAGAATTAACATCACATATATTTCTTGTCTTTCATAGTAATTATTCCATTTTTTAAATCGAATCTCTTTGTGTTTGTAAGCTTGTTGTTTTAGTGGGAGGCTTGTAATTTGCTTATTTTCACTTTTGTGCCACAGAATGTTCAGTTGGTTACGGCTGGGTGAACGGTGATTGTGTTGCTTGTCCAAGGGGATACTACAAGCCAGGGAACGTGGTTGCAGACGAGTGTATCATTTGCCCTGATCCTCAGTCTACTACAGTTAATGAAGGATCAAACAACCTATCTCAGTGCAGTAAGTACATTTATTATCATGAACTTGATCCTGCAGTTTGGAAGACCTATGCTGGGTTGTCTGTGATAGTATCCTTGTACCAAGAGCATTGCTATCTTCTTTCTAATTTTCTTAATAAATCATTTCCATAGTGGACAAAGAGCTCTATAGATAAAGGGTCATACTTTTTTGTGGATTGATTTGTGCATTTCTTCTCCCTAATTCATTGTTAAATCATGGATTATGGTGATATTTTCAAAAGATCTTCTTGGTTCCTGTAAGTTTTGGAATATCTCTTTCTTCTTTCTATTCTAGAAGTTATTGCCATTGGTCTCTTCTTCTTTTCAATAAGTTTCAGGATACATATTAACTCGAAACATCTTCAATCAACCTCACACCATGCTATCAGTATCTTTTTTACTTTTTTGTTGTCTTCTGTTTATTGGTGGCTTATAGACAGTTACCTGATTGGTTTACAGATGGTTTTTAACTGAAGATTTAGGGAATTTTTCCCTGTGAAGTGAAAAATAATATTTTATGTGAGATGAGATTGAACCCTTGAGAGGTCAGAATGAAACAAATATTGGAATACTTGAGAAACTCAAAGTTACAATTTTGATAAAGATGACCTTTAGTGTCCACCTTTGTTCACCGGTCGTGTTATGGGCCATCTTGGGTGCCAACCATTACAAAAAATGCAAAAATTGCTGCCATGACTGCCATTCAACATAGAGATTTGCAATGAGAATTTAAAACTACTAAGTTTGGGTCACTCTTCAACTTAAGCATGTTGCCAGCCATCATGGATGGCAACCATTACCAAAAATAACAAACATTTCTGCCAAGACTTTGCATTTGCCCATCGATAATTTAATGTTAGGCAGCGGAAAACATTTCTCTTAATTTCTGAGAGTAATCAAAGTAAGTAATTTGATTTTTTCTACTTGAAAACAGTTAATCGGTTCACGTCCCTACAATGCTAAGTTATGAAATCAAAAGCATTGGCGGATCTAAGGGGCGCCAGGAACGTCCCCTCCCCCTCCTTCGTCCGGTTTCTTTCATTTTCATGGTCACAAATTCTGTAAGATGTGTAGCTGCAATTTTCGGGAAAATTTTGGCCAAATTGGTTGGCGCCCACTTTCCAACAAATCATGGATTTGCCACTTGAAAGTACTTGCTAATTATTTGACACATTTTTAGAATGTAAACCTGGGTATTACCTGAGTAGCGGTAACTGCACAGCGTGTGCGAAGAATACATACAAACCTTCCGTGGGCGACGGCAGCTGTTCCGCGTGCCGCAAAGGCTCGGCTTTCAGCGGGACTGGGGCTACTCGGTCATCAGATTGCAGTATGTGTTTGACTGAAATAGTTGCATCACAGTATAAATTTTAAACAGTGTTAACTCTTCTCAAAGGTAAATTAGACAATTTTTTGCTCTTATAAAGAAGTTAAAAGTCTAGTGATAATTCTCACCTCTTTGGGACAAATAAATCGCTCTTGATTTACTCTCACAAAATAATGAGATGATACTATGTAGTATACATCTGAAATATGTTAAACATACAGTCAACAATAACATTTTGTGTGATAGTTTGCCAGCCTGGCTATCAGGAGAAGGCAGATGGAACTTGTCAAGCCTGTCCACGGGGAACGTACCAGGGTCTGGCCAGACAACCAAACTGCATCAAATGCAGAGACTCAGAAACAACCAGAGAGACAGGATCCATGTCACCGGCAGACTGCGGTAAGTGTCTGCATAGAAAGAGTTCATCATATTTCCTTTTGAACTGATAAAAACAAGTTAGTAGTATGTTAAAATGTAGGGGGTAAAGTGGTTTAAGGTTCTGAAGTTGGAAATTAATTAAATTGTTGAATAGAACCAGAAAGTATATCCATAATTTAAAGCTTAATCTATTATAATTTCTGCGTGTCTACAGTTTGTGGACCTGGGTTCTTCATGGATGAACTTCACGGTGGAGAGTGTTTACCCTGCGCTGCAGATTACTACAACAATGGTTACAGCGCCACGATTTGTCAGCCATGTCCTGCAGATCAGGTGACCGGAAGTGAGGGAAAGACATCTGCACAACAATGCTGTAAGCACAATGACATTGGTTAACCTATGCATGAAAATAACATTGTGACATTAGATTGATTATGATGTAAATCTAATTCATGTGTTATTATCATATACAAAACGTGAGCATCTATATAAATGATATCACCAAAACTAAGAGGCCATTAATACCGTCATTTTCTCAATAATAGCAAGAGGTTCTCACTCTCACACGATGCCATTCTAAATTTTATTTTCTTGTACACATCTTGACATGTCAGTTTTTTCATGCATATTATTAATTGGAAGATAGAGTAGCATGTCCTACCAAATTTATCAGTGGCTATAACAAATTTAACATAGGAAACAAGTAACTGCCCTATCTGTCAACTTGGTGTTGCTGGTAATTTTGGAAAAAACTTGATTGGAATTACATGAATAGATCCACAGGACCATTGGCGTAAAGAATCTTCTGGAAATACTTCCTAAACTTGTTAACAACATACTGTAATTTTGCTACGCTGTTTTCTCTTTCTTCAGATGACCCGGCTACAATTTCGGGAATTCGTTTTGTGAATGGAACAATTACTATTTTGAACAGAACATTCACAGATGATATGAGGAATGAAGACGATCCTGCATACATTGAAATAGCTTCTCGATTCCACATGGCGGTAACTAGTTTTACACTGACATAAGCCAAAGAAACTGTACACTGTGGCCTTGAAGCAGACGAATTCCAATAAATATTAGTTGCTGGGTTTAAGTGTTGTGAATGATAATTTCATCCAATAACTTATGAACAAATTTATTCAGACTACTTTTCTCTCCAGGTAAGAAATATATTTCAAGATTGGCAATCGTACAGAAGAGTAAAATCAATGGTACCAAGGTAAGAATGATTCACCAGTACGATAATTTAACAGATCAGCTATTTGTAGTCTGGGTGATCTTTTAATACATGATTGCATGGTACACCATTTGTCACTAAATATCCAATATAAAATTATAAGAATCTGTGTGAGTGTGTGTGTACTTTGCAGGAGGATCGCCTACCTACCTGGCTAGGGGGTGGGCGGGGTGGAGTTGTGGGGCTGATCACCTACCTACATGGCTTGGGGGAAGGGGTGTGCTCCCTACCTTTCCTCGTGAACAGAACCACAGACGCCTGTGAGAACATTACCTTCCCTCGTACTATGTACGTGGTCGGTAATTATGAGCATGCTCCTTAGAAGGAGGGCACGTATTGCATTAAACAATTTCAGAGCTACAGCAGACGGTGTAGCGCTCGATTTCGAACTGGAATATTCTGACACAGCGGATTTAACAAGCACAGAATTGAAACAGCGCCTGCTGAGAAGATCAGAGGAATTTCCCGATGCCGGACTCCAGATAGACGAAGATTCAGCCGCATTCACTGTTCAAGGTTACAATTAGAGTTATATATCAGACAACATATGAAATTATCCGCGTTTTAGATTTACGAATGAGGATTTATAAAAACAAGGAATTAAATTTGTTTTCTATTTTGCGCCTTTTTCTTTACTTATATTTGAAGGAAAAATTATTGGTTACTTTTTATCACAAAATATATTGCAGACGTAGCAGACGACAATTGGGATTTCTGGATTCTGATATTCTCTTTGATTGGAGCTGCTTTTCTATTGATCATTCTGTGCGTGTGCTGCTGGTGTTGCCTGTTTGCTGGTAAAAGTAAAGACACGAGACAACGTCCCCTCACCGTATCCACCATGGAAGACAAAAACACGCGCATTTCTTACTACGATATGAGAGTAAGTGGCATATTCTTGTTTTTAAAATGGTTTTCATTAATTTCTAACTCTTCACAAACCTTAAACACCTCTTTGTTTGTTTCCGCATTGGATTGCTACGTGTTGCAAGAGTCCATTTGCAAAAATTACAATCTTACATAAAATCCACAGACCTTTAACTTCAAAGTAAATTGTTAAATCGATCTTTTGTCAAACATCACGACAACAAGGATATCGGATTGGTGACTGCATCAATGTAAATGATCAATAAAATGACAACTTGATTAGTGTCCACCATTCTCATTTCAAAGCAAATTTTAACAGGCCAAAACTGCACCATGGTACGAGGCCGAACATCCATCGAGCAGCACGGGAACCCCAGCCGCGTGGAAAACGTACTCAGATCACATGGAACCCGACAAGGGCTCCCGCACCCTGTCATGCGCAGATGAACATCCGTATGACAATTACTTGTATAAGACTGACACTCACGTAACCTCGCACCCTACACTTACTATTTTGGCCACTCCACAGCCGTAAGACGTCAAGTCATTTTTTGTGATACGAACTTTAGCACGACCAATACTTTAATGTGTTGCTTGAAGCTATAGTTTAGATATTTAGCTGTTTTAGTTTGTTAAATATATATGAAAAATGTTTTTCTTAATTAATGATTTTGTCATCTTTTTCAAGCAATGTTGACCAACCTTTTTAAGAAACAATTAGGCTTATTTTGTTAGAAATAAAGGTAGAGCGTGTTCAGGTGCCATCCTTAGTTTTGTTTTAAAAATGAAATCCTGATAAAAGTCAGCGCAATCTTTTTTCATTGTCGCTGGAATTAAAAGAGTAGTGATGGCCAACTGAATAAAAATTGGAAAAGATAAACTTAACGATAAATTCGCAGCAAAATGAAACTGTGTATTCAATGGGCACTCTTCTATGGTCGTTTGGATTCTCCAGACGTCACATTTCTTTGGCCTTCTGATTTTTTATATTAAATGTTTATTGCAAATCGTTGAAACGAAACCAAAGTAACTCAAAAGAATCATTTAATTTTATCTCTGAAAAATATAGAGGTTTTTTATCAGATTGAATTTGGCCTGTTTAATTTCTAGCATAGTGATCAAATAAAGTTTATTATGAGTAATTACATGTTACGTTAAATTCACTACAAACGTAAGTTTAAGACAATGGTTGAACAAATGTGTCCATCACTCAAGTATTTCTTTCAGATATGTTTCCACTAACCCCATTTTGGGGATCCTCCTAACAAATGTTTATTGTTGTGACGGGGATCCCTTCTTTCATAAACGTTGAATTATTGTGACTAAATTAATTTACAATTTTTAATGTTAAATATTTGAGTAACATTTAATAAAAACTGAAATATTTTAAAAGATTAAACTGGTATAATATGATTAATTTCCCCTTTTTATGGACAAATATTTCTTCAATTATTGCTCGCTCATTTAGAGTGAGCTTAGTGAATGATTCCGGGGGTCCATGGTATTCGGGGAAAATCCCTTGGCACTTTTATGATAATGCCTTTTTGGTACACCTAGAACACTTGTGATACAATGCTCACGAAGTGAGACTTCTCACAGAAGGCATATCTTGAAATACCCCCTCAGCTCATCTTGAAAAGGCAATTCTGATCAAATGTTTGCCTGAATATGGGAGGCCAAATTAAATCATTTAAATGTGAAGTGCATGGAGAAGGTTGAATAGATTGTACATAATCAGGGGTTATATTCAAATGGAGGGAATCAGACGTTGTCTCTTCTTAAAAAGTCAAAACTTAGTATTTTTTGCTGGATATTTAATTCTCATATCTTTCTTTCAGGGGAAAGTGATAGAATCTACAATTTTGAACAATTACCAAATTGTAAATTAACAGATTTTTGAACAGATAGTGAAAAAACTGTAAAATGCAACTTTGTGTCTTGGGATTTTGGTTATTTTACTATATTTTACAAACTGTAGTAATTTACAAATTAAAAACTGTTCACAATTGTTGATAGTATCATTTTTCCCCGAAACAAAGACATCAGAATTAAATATCTAACAAAAAATACTAAATTTTGACTTTCTGAGAAGAGACAACTTCTCATTCCTTCCATTTGAATATAACCCGTGATAGGGGAAGGCATAGAGGCAATAGAAAATCTTTTTGGTATGCAAGCAGTTACAGTGAACGTGAAAATGGTGTGCCGGAACATTGGTCACATGTGAATAAAGACCTAGATATACGTTCCCAAACAGATCTTCCCTCTTTCTCGTATCTGCGCTGAATGAATGTCAAAGGTTTGTTTTAATAAATTTCTACATTTCTACCATCCGCGTTTACGGATAGGCAATAATTTCAGTCAGGTCTCTCTGTGTGTCTATCTGTCTGTCTGTTCAGGTTATAACTTTTGAACTGCTAAAGCTAGGAACTTTATTTTTAGTATACAGATACATCTTGACCATATCTAGGTCAAGTTTGAGTATCAAGGTCATTGGGTTAAGGTCAAGGTAAAAAACTGACATATTTTTACCTTCCTGTTTCTTCTGTATGCTTGCATGCCACTGAAACATACTAAAAAGGTCAAGGCCATCTGAAGGTCAAGGTCAAGTGAAATCAATTTTCTGTCTATTTGCAAATGTTTTGTGATCTATGTCTTACATGGATGGAAAGGCATTCTTGTTTACTTAAAATTCACTGAAGATGGAGGCTTAGGTTTGCACCATAAACTTTACCCAACTAATTACAATACGAAATTCGTTAGTGTAAGGCTTAAAATGCACCCACAGTCTTCTTCTGTTCATGCAAGTCTCCCTCAGTGAATACATGAAATCTCTTTTGGCAAGGCCAAAGTACACTCAAAGTTCCTGTTCCTATGTACATGAACACATAGATGTGAGTTCAGCTTCAGCTTTTGGATGTTCATCTGAGAAGAATCAATAAATTAATTGAGGTTGAAATCTAGTGAAATCTATAGTTTCTTCCTACTATTTGACTAAAAGAGTTCAATAATTTAACAAAGCTCATCATATTTTAGCACAAATTGTTAATCTTTAGAGGGGGATATCACAGGATGAAATGTAACTTCTTGGATCTCAAAATATTGATCATTTTAGATGATTAATTTTCAGGTAGCAACCATGATTTTTTGGTCTAGTAATGTTTACCACCTAGCATGCCAATTTTCAGATAACAAAATTACATTCTGACTACTTTACATGATCTTTATAACATTCAATTTGTAGATCAAATTAGTGGCAAAAATCAATCAGTTTCTTGGTCTATTAACTGTGAAATAGACCAAGTCTAGTAATTGACAAAAGGGATATCAACCTTTAGGTTGATATCTCCTGATGGTCAATAACTAGATGATGGTCTGTTTCACAGTTAATAGACCAAGAAAATGAATGATTTTTGTTATATTATATGCCAAATGAGTTTATTGACCTGGTCAATTAACAGACCTGGTTGATTAACTGTGAAATCAACCAGTCACATGATCGACAATGTCCAATAAAAACCCTTTATTTTGTTAAAAGACCGCCTAGCATATAATATTGCTTTACATGCTAAAGCAGATGTTATTTATAGAGCACAATATCTTTAGGCAGACTTCAACTATGTAGCCTTCCCTTTTGCTTGAAGTGGGTGTGGCACCTCAATGTGTGTGTGTGTGTGTGTGTGTGTGTGTGTGTGTGTGTGTGGATCAGATCTAGATCTAAGCCACGGCCATAGAACTAGATCTAAGTTGTGGCCATAGATCTAGACCTAAGCTGCAGGCATAGATCTAGATCTAGGCCACAGCCATAGATCTAGATCTTAGCTGTGGCCATAGATCTAGATCTAAGCCACAGTCACAGATCTAGATCTAAGCCACAGCCACAGATCTAGATCTAATCTAAAGCTGCTGATCTAGATCTAAGTCACAGCCACAGATCTAGATCTAAGCTACAGCCATAGATCTAGATCTAATCTGTAGCTGAAGATCTAGATCTAAGCCATGGCCACAGATCTAGATCTTAGCTGTGGCTGTAGATCTAGATCTAAGCTGCAGTAACTGATCTAGATCTAAGCCACAGCTGTAGATCTAGATCTAGGACATAGTCACAAATATAGATCTTAGCCACAGTCATAGATCTAGATCTAAGCCATGGCCATAGATCTATATCTAAGCCACAGCCATAGATCTAGATCTAATCCACACACACACACACACACACACACACACACACATTGATGGGCCACACCCACTTTTGACGAAAGTGAAGGCAACACAGTTGAAGTCTTCTTAAAAATATTGTGCTCTATAAATAACTTATGCTTTAGCATGTAAGGCATTATCATGTAAAAGTGTGTCCCAAGATGGACAGAAATGCTGGTTGGTACAACCAAAGGAGACTTAAAATCCTCTTGTTACAGGCCAGAAAAGTGTATAAGATGCAGTGAATATGGGAAAAACAGCGAACGATACCATAGTCTTGACTGGCACACAGAGGGTTAAGATAACTCCAAAATAGATTATTAATGTCCTGTTTGAGGGATGGAAAGGGTGGGAGGGGGTAGGATACATCCTGTTGAGGGCAGGATGGAGGAGAGACAGGTAAAGTACATAATGGCAAGGTCCTGTTTGGGAGAGGGGAGCAGTTACATCCTGTCCTCAAATGAATGGAACCATCCATTACCAGCAATGAGTGAAAACACAAAAAATACTATTGGCACCACCTGATTTTAAAATTTAATTCTGATGGATTTACTTTAAATACACTGTTGAAGTTGTTGGCCTCATGGAAAAGTAGTTGTGTATACTAAATTTCTATTCATACAGTAAGCACCATAAAGTCTGACCCATCCATTGTAGTGATCTTCCAAAACAAATAACAGCACCCTCAAGAGTAAACCCATCACAAAATCACAATGTTAAACAAGAAGCCCAGGGGCTTTATGCAGAGCTGTTGTTTTTATTTTTTATTTTAGATGTTTGAATGACTTTGATTGTATTTTTGTAAAAGTTCAACTTCTATGGCTTTTACATAGCATTG
>JBCAUG010580376.1:0-14472 GCA_038406175.1 Haplosyllis leylae | reverse complement strand
TTTATGGTTAAATAAAACTTTGCCAAATATTTGATAAAAATTTACCATACATTCAATATTATTTTGATAAATATTTACCATACATTCAATATTATTTTGATAAATATTTATCATGTTTTCTATATTATTTTACCAAAGCCTTGTGAAATCTTTGGCAAATCTTTAATTTAATAACTGATCCAATAGTATATTGAACCAATACAATGTTGGTAGAATGATCTACAATTCTGGCAAAATGATCTATTTTAGGGAAAACTCGAATAATTCCACAGTTTTGGTATTATGTCGTGCTATGAGGCTCCATCAGAACATACATTTACTAAATTTGTGAGCAAATTAAATGTCAGAAGATAATTGATTTTGCAATGATAATATTGACGCAGTGCTAACAATTCACATCCATTAATGGTTTTTTATTTTATTTTAGGGATTCAGCTTTAATAGACATGTTTGTACAGAACGGAGCACCGGGAGCTAAATGGATCGTGGCAGTTGGGGCTCTTGCCTCTCTCGTTGTTTCCTTGTTGGGCTCTATGTTTCCAATGCCTCGTGTAATATACGCTATGTCGAGGGATGGACTGCTCTTTCAGTAAGTTGTTTTTAACCATTACTACTAGTAATGGAAACAATAACCTTTTTTTTTCCTTTTCTTCCACCAAAGGAGAGATCAATTAATATTTTAATCGAATTTTCCAAGAGATGGATATGTCAAAGATTTTGTTTGCTACAGCATTTCTGACTTTTAGATTTCTCGGTGTGATCCACCCATTCACAAATACACCACTTGTGGCAACAGTTTTAACGGGTGTATTATCTGCATTGATGTCGTTGTTGGTCAGTTTACAGATCTTGGTGGAAATGATGTCAATAGGTAAATATCCGCAAAATCTTTTAAATGAGTCTTGACAATAACGAGGAGAAAAAGTTCACGTGGGAAAGAGGAATCAATAATTACACGCATATTCTAGATTTGTGGGTAGAACTTTGAATGACTGTTTTTGACAATCACATAATCTGGGAATAATTGACCACATCATCTCTTTTTTCGTTTTTAGTTTTAGTGTGGAAAATTTTGTAATTATCCTTCCATTATAGGCACTCTCTTGGCGTATACGTTGGTATCAGTGTCCGTGTTGATTTTGCGATATCAACCAACCCCTGAAGACACACAGCTGCAATCAATGCCAATGGCTCACAGGCTGGACACAATAGAAGAAGATGCCGTTTCGCTGCCGGATGAATCTGGGGGAGGTTACGGAGTCCTTAACACAGCCAGATTGAAAGATGCTGAACACTTGATGGGCGATGAAAAGCCTAGCTACGGCAGTGTGCCCATGGGAGCGCTAGGTGCTATGGGGCATATACGAGGGCTGAGGGAACAAATAGAAACAAAGTGCGCATTTCTTATTCGTCATGCTAAAATTTTAAGCATGAGGTAAACTTAGCTTTGCTCCCTTCCTTTCAAATATTGCACATCACATCTCATGTCTTCACAATTTGCCGTTAGAATATTTCTTAAACTACCATAGTATATTTCACTTGCATCATTGCACAGCATCATTTTTTCCTTATTTCATTATGTTCTTCAACAAAACATATTTTGTTAGAATCTTAGTGAAGCAAGCAATAATTAAATATTGACAATTTAAAATCTCGTCGTTATCTATCTGTGGTCTGTAGCAAATTTTGAAAAAAAATTGCAGTTAAACGTTAGTTGTATGATTGCCAGTACGAGTTGACAAAATGTGTTCCAGATTTACACAATTAGCACATCTAACATGCACATGTGCCTTTCCAATAATCATTTTTCGTGCTTAGCCTGTTAACCTGACATATTACTTTAAATCGACGTGTAAGACTATCTTGTTTATTTATTCTTGAACTATTTTGCATACTCCTTTCATTTTTTTTTCAAACAAATGGACATTTATGGAATACGCCCATATCTTGTTATATTGTAAAACAGGCTTGGTTTACCAGGAGAAGATGTGTTACCTAACCAAGCGACCGCTCAGTGGGCAATATTGTATGTTGGTGTTCTGGGTGTTACCGAGTTGGTGACTTGTATGATACTGGTGTTTGCCGATGGACCTCTGTCGGAGGGACAACCATGGGCAGTACTCCTACTAATGGCTGGATTGGGATGCGTTGTTGCTGCTGAAATCTGCATACTGCGTCAGCCGCAGAACAAGTATGTAAAATCCTCGTCTTGAAAACAATTCACTTTGGTACCCACAGTACAAAAGAAAAAGAATTAGCACAAAAGTAAATATTTCTCTCAGTCGAGATGAAAATGTAGATGGGCAGAAAACTTTGTGTTGACGTCGGAGAGAAAGTCATTTCTTGCAAAACTGTTTTTGAGTGGGCAGTCCGAACTTCGCTTTGTGTTGCCATGTGAAATCTTTTTGATTTTTAAAGGAGTTTTATGATTACAGGAAAAAGCTATCATTCATGGCTCCATGTGTACCACTCCTTCCATCACTTGCAATGTTCTTCAATATCTATCTGATGCTCAAGTTGCCAGGACTTACCTGGGCTCGTCTTGGAATATGGATATGTATTGGTGAGTGCATGTTGTAATATATATTTGAATAAAAACCAGAGGAACTGGAAACAGGCTCAGATCAAGGACAATCAATCCACATATTCGAGTTTTTCACAAACAAACAAAATTGGCATTGTTGGCATTATTGTCAACTCTGCATTTCCGTAAATTTGCAGTTTTCTTGTTTATTTGCACCAACTGATGTTAGTAAATATGAAATAAGAAAATCACAGCTATCTGAGAATTACATTTCAAAGTTAAATGCTTTATTAGACCAGTTGATTTTTAATTTTAGAGCTAAAACAAAGTTGGCAATGTTGGCATTCTTGTAAATAATGGAGAGATTGTGAAAAACTCTACTAAAAGAATCCGTACATATTGTAGATTCTCATTCTCCGCACTTGTTTGAGTTTGAGGATAAGAATTTGTGTGAATGTAAATATTTACTTAAATTTAGTGTTTGTGCATCAGAAAATCCTACCAGACCCACAGAAAACAATTTTTTGGAAGTTTTACGTGGGTCCAGAAGGATTGTCAGACCTATGCAATAATTAGGTAAATCTTTTCATTCATTACTATGAGTCAGAAGTTCTACGGAACCCATAGAAATCCTCGTTCTCAAACTCAAACGTATAATGACCGTATTTTATATTCCGAGTCTGCACAATCTTGATTTGAATTAGTTTTAATGTCTAACTATTGTGTCACAAAATGGGGTATTTCAATGAATAATAGCGAAGAGCTTACAAAAGAAAAGGGACCCTTCAGAAGTATTGGGGGCACATAGACTAAGTTACATACTTTTTGTTTATTCAGGACTGCTGATGTACTTTGGATACAGTATGATGCACAGTGTTAAGGAAAGAAAACAAAAGGAAAAAGAACTCTATGAACAACACATGAAGGAAAAACAACAAGATATGACGACTGGTGACATGACCAAAACAGCTGAAGATTACACCAATGTAACTGGTACAGCTGCTGCACCTGTAGGTTATACCGGCCAAGGTAACGGATATGCCCATCCCGGAGCCCCAGCTTCAGCTTACAGCAGCCCAGGAGTAGCCCCTGCTCCTACCCACCACCCTCCTCCGAACCCCAACAACCCCTTCCTTTCTCAGAACCAACCACAAGGAAACGAACCATGGCAAGAATCTCCTCAGCCCCAAGATACATGGTCTAACCAGCAGCAGGCCGCCTCTCAGCCAAGAACTGTGGGAGATGGCGGGTACAACTACCAAGATCGACGTGTCAGGTATGATGATGAGCAACAACAAACTCCTCGAAGAAATCAACAATTTGCAGCACAGCACGACCCATATGCAGGAAGAGAAGAATACGGCTACCAGGACGATAGTCGAAGAGGTGGTGATGGCCGTGAAGAAGGTAGAGTCGCTGCAGAACCTTCCAGACAGGATGAGTCTCCTGTACAACGACAAGCCTTCCAGGCCGTGGAAAGGGATGAATGGGGTCGGAGGATAGCGGGCGGCAAAGGAAGTGGTGGATACTACCAATGATGGATTAAATGTATAGGATGAATACAAGAAATTACGTGTAGAATCACTAGTAGTTCTGTACAAATGTCATTAGGAAAGATTAACGTAGAATCTGAGTGTCACAGTTGGAGAGAAAGGCAAATCCACGGAACGTAGTATGCTGAACGCAAAAGAAATAGGTTAATATTTAAGCCAGAAGAATCTGAAAGGTAAGACCTACACTAACAGATCACCAATAATCTGAAATTTTAAAAAATTAGTAAAAAGGAAAAATGAAAAAAAAAATGGTTTTCAAGAGGAAAAGTGCCAAAAGCATTAAAGCATTTTACAATCTCTGCAGCGTGTAAAAATTCAGCACGAAAGTTCTTTTAATTTCCATACATCTTCCGCAGATGAAGATAAACTAGGTAAACACGTAATGTTTTCAACTCATTAAAATACACAAATGAAAGAAAAAATATGAAAGTAAATATTTCAGGAAAATACAGGGCTAAAAGCCTAAAAACGGCTTTGGAAGCCAAAGTAAAATGCACACGTGAACGTGTAAGTGAAAAACGAATGTACTGTCCTTGTACATTTTTACTTCGTTGCACAGATTCATTTAAGAAAACGACCTGGCACTCTAATGTGTTGTGTGTCTATGAATGTAAACATCTATTTGACAGACTTTGTGTGTTGTGTAATAGGCAGTGATATTTTTCTTGTCAAATTTACGTATATGAGTATATTTGAGAGGAACTTACCGTTTTCTTATTCCTCGTTCTATAAAATGTTTTCAATTCTGATGTTTTCAATTCAGAAACTTATATATTTATTTGCAAAATATACAACAATTGTTTTTAGTATGTCCTATAGCAAGTATACAATATTATATCAGTAGGTAATGACCGTTTTCAATCGACTGCAAGTATTGTTTTCAAGAATCTCACAAAATATAGACTTGAGATTGTTTTAACGTTTTCAAGTAAGTTGCCAGAAGGCAATTTGCAAAGTTTTGTTAGTTTTCACTTTGGTAGATGTGGTATGTGTGATGATACCTTCATTCACCTTATTTTTGGATGTGATTGAATATGCGAACTCGAAAAGATTATTCATATTTGTCGTAACGTTTTCACGACGGTGAATACTGAATGCTGTAGAAAACAAAAAGTGTTCCCCTGAGGAACCGTTCCACAAAAAACACAATGTTTCTTACATCGTAATAAGAAATAAAGTAAAAAAAGAATTCTGCACAGGCCGAGAACCTGAAACCAAGGAAGTGTTCAATAATTCTCAAATTCTTTAACATATTTGCTTTGAACGGTTTGAGTCACTTTTGGTTGTCTACAATATTCAGTATTACTGACTTCCAAAGTATGTTTTCAATGTTACTGTGAACTATCGTCCTGTCATTCAATACGCAATAATTTACCCTGACCTTCGCTGTGATATGATCAGGATTCTTTGTTCATGTATGGTTGTGAGAGCAATCTAAGTGTAGAAAGTTAATGCAATTCAGCAATAAAGCATGCTGTAATTAGTCCTGACAGTCGTGTCGGAAATCAAAGAATGCTATTTTAATATTTTGCAAGAATTCAGCCATTTTTATTGTGAAAGAGACGTGACAAGAATTCAAAATATTTGAGGTACATGTAAGTATCCGTATTTGTTTTTACTAGATAATTTTAGCAGCAGATGCTAGCAATAACACTGATGGAATTATGCAGTTTGTTTTTACATAATCTTGAAATACTTTCAGACTACGAGTAACCGTTTTCAAAAAAGAAAGAATACACCCTTTGTTGTTGATATTTTTCACGTTTCAATGTTATTGATATACATTTTACATATATTGATGTTTTCAAGGCGATTCTCATGATGAATGCTACAAACGTACATGAAGTAAAGAATATTCAAGTGGTAGCTGCAGCATTCCGAATAGTCTATTGTAGTGAAGAATAGTTATGATCATTCAATGTTTAGACAGGTAGCCCCAACTATAGAGCTATATAAAATGCAAGCAAACATGCATGGTTACTTGTTCAGAGTCTATGGTGAAGTACCTATTTAAAGTCTGTTGAAGTTCCATGTACACAAGATAAGAGAAATAAATAATCTGTTAACTATTTCAAATGCAAATTCTTTCGACTTTATTTCATGAAAAACTCTTATTGTTCCAATTTTTTGAACTAGAAAATATTGTTAATTCTTGAAATCAAACTATGAAGTCTAGACATGAAAATCGGCAGTCCATCACAATCAATTACCAGACTTCTTTAGCTGTATTTTTGGAAGAAAAACGAGGTTTGTTGAGAACTGGCGCTGGTTTAATTCTGGAATCTGGAATCTCATTGTGCTACCGCAGATAATTAATTCTTTGGTCTTTTTGTGGGCAAACCCTTCACAGGATCAAAATCCTCAAGCTGTTCATTACCGTATGGCCCAACCTCAGGATTCCTTTTTGCATAAAATGAAAACAGAAAACATAAGAAATTATATATTTTGGTGCTTAATATTAAAATGCAAATTGGATTTTAAAAAAAAACCCCAAAATTGTCTTAAGTGATATATATGTACTTCCTCCTTCCCCAATGCCCTTTTCCACACATTCCAACCTTGACACGGCGCATAATCTTGACTACTCCTTCGGATGTCTGAACTGTTTTCAGTGGTGTACAAGAAATTAGGCCTTGGGTGAAGTCCAATCGTCCCAAAAACTGAAATGTTAATTATTAGCTTCACCTTGCTGTCTTTTTGGCAACTACAGGTGTGGTGTGTAAATTAAGGTAGTTCTTTGGGACCATGACGTCAAAGCCATGTGTTCACTTAGAAAATGTAAACAGTGAAACCTCATTGAACACTAGCTGTATTGTCAGTCTGTTTAACCCAATTAAACTGTGGTCAATAGCATGGTCAGTTGGCCAATTGCAATGCATTCTCACTGCCAAGTGGACCATGGCAACTTTTAGGGAGACTTACAAATACTTTAAATTTAATAAAACTGTAAATTATAAATAGAAGGAAAGTAATCTCATTCAGTATTTTTATCTGGAAAATATTCATTTTCACATTTGAGACAGTTTGCAAAGTTTTAAAAACTTTCACCATCCTAAATTTGAGAAAAATGTAGATTACCATTGATTTCAATGGAAGTTTGGCTCATCTTTGGGGTGAGATTACTCATTAATTGGCTGGTAAATGTTGCTTAAAATTCCACAAATGTGTCATGGCATTATTTTCTTCAAACGACTTGTGTTAAATCTTGGAACTGCAGGTCCCAAAGAACTACCTTAATGCATAGAATGTGTTGCAGTCTCATTCTATGCAATAAACGTTGTGCTATTTTGAAAAACCGCTACGTGTAAATAGGTGAGATGATGAACATTGTTTCTTTTTTTCTTGTATTAGATTGTAGCACCTTTTTGTGGGATAATACATTTAGTTGTAACAATGGGATAAGGTTAGGATGGAAATTGTTTCCAAATCAGTGTTAATTTATATACCTCCTTGTTTCTAACCCACAACTTCCTTAATTTATTCGGTTGCCTTGCAAATATTCAAGCAATCGAGGTTTTCACAAACTCTTCACTATGCAAGAATGCCAATTTTGTTTTAGTTTTGAAATTGACTGAACCACCAAAGCATCTCACCTTAAAATATAATCCTCAGTGATATCTAATTTTGGATTTACTAATACAATATAATTAGAACAAAGAAGGAAACTGCAAATGTATGAGAACACATAAATGGCACTGCTGCCACTATTGCCAACTTTGTGGATTTGTGAAAACCTCGAATAGTTATCAATTGTTCTGGAACATCAACAAATCACCTCCAGTCAATCTGACATCTCGTAGGTCATAAACTTTGACAAAATTATGATTCAAACCAACATTTAGTAATTTGTCTGATAACAGTTCTGCTGTCATGGAAACCATTTGGAACACTATTTTTGTTCTACTGTAAATTATAAATGCATGTATAATGCATGTATGCTCGCAGTATTGTAAAAGTACCTTTCCGCTAAATGAAATTTGCTTTATTTTTTTGTCAAACGACAAGTGATATTTTTCAACATTGAGGTGATTTCAGTTGATTTTCAGTGGGAAATTTCCGGATTAAATTCACTTGTTGAAGGTTTTATTTTCACTTGGGGAACAATAAACGTTATACGCAGCTCAAAGCTTTGTCTTGTTATATGTCTTCAGGATTTCTCTGTCATACAAAAGAAGGCACGATTGGTATCTTTTCATGGAAATAAAATGAAATGTCCATACAATAATGAGTTGAGTACATTATACTTAAGAATTTAATTTCATCCAAATTTTTACATCTGACATATTACTTTTTAATAGAATCACGAACATAAAATTTATGCACTTAACGGAAAGAAAAATTTGTTTTCTTTGATAATTTACTGCTGAGCCAGAACAAGGCTACTATAAAAATTACCCTTGACTAAGGTTCCGCCATTTTAAAAAATAAAATCTTATGTCAACGTATCTTGAACTTTTTCCCAGCTTTTGTATGAGCAGAATGCAAATGTAAACATCGAAGCGAAGCAACATTTTCTTTAAAAATATAAAAAAGGATGTTGAACGTGTTGATTGGGTCTAATGACCTAGTTATGGTGTTCTGGATTAAAGTCTTACCGCCTTTCACATTCCCAGAGCAAATGGTACTCCTCTTTCAGAATCTACCCAGTCCATGACTCTGCAGGTTCCACGAAACATATCTAGTTTGGGGCTGTGTATGTGGAAATTTTATGATAGACCTTATTGAAATTTATGGGTTTATAGGCTGAAGAACGAAAGGTCTGTAATTCATTTGCTTGTGTTCTTTTCCAAGTAAGCAAGGATTTTTCAAGTAATAACATACATTTGGAAATGTTGGCAAAAATGAATAAATCATGATTTCCATTCAAATATTCTGTGAGCAAGCATTCTATTTGGAATAATTCAATAAATTGCTTTTGAATGAAATAATTTTTCTTTTGGAAAATTGGTACATCTTATTTTTATTTTATTGCATCCTGGGATTGTGATAGCGGTATAGATATTCACTGAGGATGCAAATTGTAAAATGTTTAATTTACTTATTGACACACTGGAAACGTCAGTGTCTTCTTAAGTTAGTAAACACTGTAAATTTTGGAGTTGTTGTCACCTGCCTGGCCACTTGCCAGTTGTTTTATACTACGTCGAAAGAAATTCATATCTATTTTTACAAGACTTTGTGAACATGTAATCTTAATGTTTGAAGTATTTTATCTCTTTATTGACTCAAATTATGTATGTGAAGTGGTAACTGCACGGAGCAATCATATTCAAAAAGAAATATCCCTTATTCTACAACCAAATGAGGAAGAAGGGAAGACTTTGATATTTTTCCTAATGTACCGTTTCAAATACCTTACACATTCTTTTATATCCAGATGTATTTCGCATCTACAATAAACGAGGATCAATTGTGCGTGGAGAACATGACATAGTGCAAAAATAATTAACTTGTTTCTTTGAAGGCAAAACGGGGAGTAGAATGTACAAATGACTTCTTAGCATTCATTACGTTTTGAACATTCCTGTGTTGTTTATATCACAAATCCTCTCTCCTCTAGTTAATTAGTCCTGACGCAAAAGAGTTTCTCCGACTCATTGAGGGGTTTTTATTTTTTATCAAATAGGTAGCGCACGTTAATGGAGAAAACAGATGGAATACATCAATTGCACTGAAAAATTATACAACAATTAATACTCATAAGGAATGAAATTCTAAAGAAAACAAAGAGAGATTTTCTAAATGTCTTGTCATTACTGTGTTTTGCCACAAAATATGCTTTTTAACAAAGACAGCAAATTTGTTCGAAATTTCTCCCCAGAAATAACATATAGAAAGAAATTAATTCCATAGTTTGTGTAAAGTGCTTTTTGCGCTGCACTGAAGATGAGATGAAATAGCGCAATGTCATAGGGAGTTTGTTTCTTCACATCAGCAACAACTAGAAATATGTAAATGTATGCTGGACTATTTAAAAGTAAATACGAAAATGTGACAAAAAGCAACATTACAGAAATTTGTGTTTCCGAATTTTTAGCTTTTTGGCTGTGATCATCTGCTTGACCTTGTCTTTGACCTTGACTTTGACAATGACCCCTTGTTCTTGTTATTGATCTTGACCTTTTACTCAAGGTATTTATTATGACAGTATTCATTATCAACAAAAGTACAAAAGGTAAAATGAAATTCAAGATATTTGAAGTCCAGTAATAGACCTGCCCATGGATTGACTTCATGGCATAACCATAGGGGACACAATTTCTTGACTGGCCATCTTGAGCTGTGACAAACCAGGATGGAAGGTTATACACAACACTGAATATAATGATACATATAATGGTGGTTTTAGCTCTTCTAACTGTATTAAATGAAGCAGCCTTATGTGGTTTGATAATGCTGTAACATCTTTCAAAGGTCATGCTGAGTATGAAGAAGGTACTGCACATGGCAGAAGTAAAGAGAACCGTCACAATTGCTGTACAGAACCAAAACTGACTTGGAGCCAGATCGACATCATGAGCCATGTTGATGTATCTAAAAAGTGCTGTAATTATGAAAAATAACATTATCCGTTTTCTGTTTTTTCTACATAAAGATCTAATTTGTTGAAGTGGAATAATGATTCTAATGAAATAAAATGATAATTCAAACCTTTTCTAAGTTGATAGATTATGAATGCAGCAGATTGAAATTGTCCTTACCAATGGATAAACAAATGCTGTCAGTTACAGATAAAACACAAACGTAAATAGAGAAGGACATGTTCCGATTGTTCTTCTGAATCATCACCTAAAAATACAGTGGTATCCTTATACTTGGGACAAATCCATTTCTTAATGTATAAATATGTGGTTGACAAAGACATAAGAAATCACTATACTCGCCATAAAAGAAAGGGCATTCCCCAAAATTCCAACAGGAACAAGAAAAAGAAAATATGATTGATTCAGTGCTTCTCCTGAAAGAGAAAATGAGCCGTATCAGGGTCGTAGTTAGATGTGGATGCTGACCAAAGTACCAATTTTTTCTGGACCTTGTGGCCAATGACTCAGTCGAGTTTTCCCTGAAATAGAGATGTTCTCTATAGAAATCAAAATGTTACCTCCACTGGGAAGTGAACCCAGGCACTGACTTTCCCCTGACTGTCATGTCCTGCATGCTACCACTGAGCTAATTCCCCTGTCGTGATATGAACTGACCCCCCCCCTTTTTAGGGACCCCTTTTATCATAAATATTGATTTATTTCAAACTAAATTACTTTTTAGTGTTAATGTTGAAGTGTTGAAGTATTTAATTAAAACTAATTTACTTTTAATAATTAAACAAATTTAATTTCATGAATTCCAATTTTTTATGGATAATAGTCAAATTTGACCATGTAATAAACATATAAAATGTGTTAAAATAAAATTGTTATTCAATTATTGTCAAATTCTGTACAAATTATCACTTTCAATAAATTATGTGTCATTTGTAACAAAATATTCAACATCAAAATTAAAATTTAGTCAGAAACATTTCTGTCAGGTGAGAAAATAGAAGGGCAAATGGTGCATTGAGCTGAGGGCTGAAGTGTTAAGGGGAGCAACCAGCAAGTTGGACCTCTGGCCCTTATGTTAAGGGAGGGTCCCACTCACAACAAGAGGATAACCGAAATTTATGGGCTGGTGCCAAGTTAAAACAGGGGGGTTGGTAAACGATACTACACCCCTATCTGTTGGAATTAGCTGGAAGCCTCAGCCCTTTAAATCCTTATGCAGTCATGCTCTATTGATTCTTGGACTTATAATTTTTTTTGGAACTAGAATATTCCACTTGTTTCGACCTGCTTACTGAGCAGCAATCTAATATGGACTAATGGTCAGTAAGCAATTGATTCCAAAAAATTCCCTAAACTCAAAGAATCGACAAAACATAGCTGTGTAAGGACCTAAAAAGGTCTGACCTCCAGCAAATAGGGGAATTAGCTCAGACAGTAGCATGCAAGCCATGAAAGTCAGAGACCCTGGGTTCAATTCCATGTAAGGATAAAATTTTACTACTGGCATTTTTTTTTTTGTGATCTCGTGATTCTGTAGAATCTACAGTATGCATTGATTTAGCTAGTATTAGCTACTAAAGTTGTATTAATGTGTAAGAGGGATCCGTAACAAAAGACCTGTTGTCTCAGCTTAAAAAGGCAAAATTTAGTACTTTTTTGTGGCAAATATTCAATTCATAGGTCTTTGTTTTACTGGATAATCACCCAATCAACAGTTTTAAATAATATTTAACTTGTAATTCCTATCAGACGGGATCAGCTCAGCGGAACGCATACCAATCGAAAATCGCATGTGAAGTTGATTACCATTAGCTGTAATGGGCGGTATGAGAGGAGGAATAGGTCCGATTTAAATCTATCAATATCCGTCTGATAGAAAGGCATCTCTGCCCCAAGTGTTACACAGTTTCACCCGGAGACCCTACCGCAGCATCCGTACAGCAAGTAGACCTCGCACCTTCAAATAACCGTGGAGTCATACAGAGCTTTCTTTTTGAGTATCGTGAAGAATGTTGACGTCAAAACAACGTTCTCGCCACCAACATAACTGTTATTGATCTACTTGGTAAAAATTGCTCATTTTGTTAATTTTTCAATGCATTTAACTGAAAAGAAATAATGTTAGAAAAGTTACCAATTTTGTACATCATGAACATCTGCGCCTCCTCTTTGAGATCATCCTCCTCGTTTCCAACGTAACTTGTGTTAACCGACATTGATAAGTTAAAGGTCTCCATTTTATGCCTTCAGTAAAACTGTTATTCAAATATATTCGAGTGCAGTTCCAAAAGCGAGATGAAATATTCAGTCTTTGGCAAAATAAATGATGTCTCTGAAGCTGCGTCTTACTTTGCAGAAATAGAAAGATGTTCTAAAGTTCTTCGTTACATTCATTATCTTACCTTATTTGTACAGTGACACTTTTTTTTAGATTCAACGCTATACAAATGGTGCACCTTGAACTTTTACTGAAACTAAAATTGTCATTTTCTTTCACATCTTCCGAGAAATGATACAATAATCTGTAACAGCTTTATTCTTGACATTTTGGTTAAACGAAAGAAGAAAAAGAAGAAGAACCGAAAACCTGCAGATAGTGTTATCTATAATGTAACAGTATTGACAAAGATAGATTTGTTTTCCTTGAAGAAACAGAGATTTTGAAGTGTACTCCACATCAAGGGGGGAACAGACCGGTGCACAGGTAACGTTCAAATCAAAAATTTAATAATCAACACTACTTTCTAAAGCAACTTATTTTTCACAAATTTAAGAATTGACACGCAAAATGTAATCAGTTTACTCGCCCAAAACTCTATTGAGAAAAGTAATCTTTCTAAAAATTATTACTGAATTTTGCGATGCTAAATCTTCATTTTGTTTTGAATACTGTTTGTACAGGTGTTTCTGGTTTTACTGCCAAAAGATTGAGGATCGTGTTAGTTTTACAATTAACTTCGTTTCGCATAATGATACCATCTATTCTAAGACTAAAACTTTGTAATGAAGAAACAGTAGAAGTTATGATTTGACTTTTTCCCCAATATTTAAGTTTTGTATTTTTCTCATTCTGTTATGTAAATTTGAGGGATTATCTGCAAATGTTCTGTATCCAGACATTTTGTTGGCAGGAAATAGTTCTTATTTTGGTGAAAGTTTTAAAGTAAATTGCCACCAATGGTATACAAACTGAATATATCTATATTGGTATTTATCCTTGGTCGATTGACATGATATTCGCAAAATAAAAATAACAAGCTGTAACAGATTGCGAATAGACTATTGCGAATTCTGAGGAGAGGAGATAAACCGTAACTATATTTGGCTTCCGTTGGGCCAAAGAGCATCAATCCGTACTTCAAACACCTCCTCAGACTTTCCCACGAAAACCCCTTGCATGGATCATGGATCATGCATGGATCATGCCCTGATCACATGAAGTTCATACGCGCCCTGTTCACCCCCTCAAATAATGTCCAATGAGTGCAAAGACGGCACATGCACAGTCCCTGGTAACCAATCAGTAAATCACATGATGAGTACAGCCAATCACAGCATGAGATGTCAGTGTTTATTCCTACTCACCCCCTTAGGCCTGTACCATAATAATTATTGGTCAAATTGGGTTGAGACTAGTATAAACCCTAGTTAAATTGCCAAGCTACCTGTAATAACCACCAAAGGTGCTGGATAGCTCCAGGCCTTTGCCAAACTGACACCCCCTCTAGTGCACTACTTTGTGTGGTAGTACTGATCTTCTGGTAATTAGGCATTAAGTATATAAGGGAGTTGCACCCTAAGAAAGTAGGACCTCCAGAAATGCCACCAGACTGATCAGTGTCATAATAGCTAA